>JAUNZO010000272.1:600000-764215 GCA_031894775.1 Chloris gayana | reverse complement strand
TCTTAGGCTAAGGTGTTATGCCGGCTAGGGCTTGCATGTTAACAGTTACTACCCTGAAGTTGGAGGTTGGAATATCAGCTTCCTGACTATTGGTAATACATATATAGGTTCGTACTCTGATGCCAGAATGCATATTTGAGATAGTACTCAACCATTACTATGCGTGACATTAATGTGAGACTCAGTTTCATAGTCTCTGAATGCTAGGTTGTGCATATGTAGTGCCTAAAAGGCATGTTTGATGCAGACATGTAGTACCATCAGCCATAACCATTGAGGTGTGAACAGCTAAGGTTCATATGCATATGCCTGCACTGGAGCAGGAATCAGATGCAGTGTTTTGCTCACCCTTCAGCAACTACAATGATGTTCTTCATCAATTACAGATAACCATGCCAAAAAAAATACCGTTATTCTGCTCCTCAATTTACACTTTTTTTTCACATTTGAGTTCATTGTTGTTTTTTTGAAAAAATCAAAAAAACGTTTGAGTTGTGTTCGTAAAGAAATCTTTCTTCCTGCTACGGCGGATCGAAGGCATAGTGCATGTCGACGGCGGCCGCGATGTGCCACTTGCACCGCGTCCCCTTTTGGAAGACGACGAGGTCACCGGTGCCAAACTCTACAGCGCGCTCCGGCGAGCCCTCCACGGTGGCCGTCACTTTCCCACGCACGATGTAGCACGTCTGCCGCGCACCGTAGCTCAGCGCGTACCTCCCGCGAGGGCCACCCCACCTGCAGTTTCCAAAGAACAGCCGGTAACTATAACTGACAGCAGCAGCAGAAAACTGATCATTCGTGGTGCACTCACTTGGGCCAGGACCTGACACCGAGCTCCGACATCCGCGCCGCCGGCGGGCTCCTCTCGACGGTGATTGCGCCAACTTCGGCGATCGCATCATCAACATTCGCGCTCGGCGCCTCTGAGCCGGAACTCGAACTCGAGGCCATGGACATCCCAGAGATAAGTGCAGCTCACTACGAATCATTTGAGTTTGTTTTATAAGTAGTTTATAAGAGCGCAGAGGAGAAGTTGCAAGCTGTTTCGGCCTCCCCCAGCAGCGCCGTGGTGTGTCTCTGCACATGGAAACCTTACCCAGAGCTTGCCGCCGTCGTGCAGCGCACCTCGACATGTCGGCGGCAGCCAGGCGCCGGTAGTATGACTTGTTTCCTTCTGCGTCGTTGCCTGTGGGGCCTGGTCAGAAGCGTGGACTGGCGGCCGGCCGGTCGACGACGTACGGCGTCGGATTGGGCTCTACATTTTGTGACCCTCACACGTGCAGAAATCAGAGGCTGCTATGACCTTTGCAATCCTCATCCATGATGTCACTAGGAACCTGATTGTTAAAAGAATGGTGATCCAAATCACACGCTCAACAGTCAGATTTCAGAATGCTCCAAACCGGAGTTCGGCAGGCTTATTTTGTCCAAACCAGAAGTATTCTATTACATAATTTCAAGTACCATTTCTCTTTTATATAAAAAAGACAGGTCAATTCCTTGTGCTGATTGTCTAGCACACTGCCACATCCGAGACATGTAATTGACGCTTACTATCTTTGAACCCGTGGACTTCTACACAAAGCAGCGGTATTCTCTCTCTTTCATATATAATAACTATCAAGAGACACAATTTGCACAAAAGTCTAATCCAGAAACTTAGCCAGGCGTGGATCAGACTGCCATGGTAGACCAGCCCGTGCGCCGACAGCGCGGCATTTGATGGCCGCCTGCACCACGAACAAGCTCAGCTAATCATCTCTAGTTGCGTTCTCAGAGCAAAATAAAACTGTGCTTACCACTTGACAGGCAAAAGGCAACATCTTTTCCGGCGGCATCTCAGTGGATACTCCTGCGTAGGAAGAATATAAACACGAGAAACGTAAGGTCACAACAATTTATGGACAGTAACTTATTGGCATCAGTCAGCAAAGAAAGATACCCTTGATCCCAAACCCAACAAAAAACAAAGCAACCGGTTACTTCTTTAAGCAAACTTCAGCTCTGTTTTTGCGATAAAATATTCTCAAATTTCTGCTCATTAAGAATTAACATAAGCATTGATCAAGATACTGCACAAAATAGGAACCATGGCGAAATTTACTGTTTCTCACCGTGAAGTACTGCTCCTATGAATGCATCCCCACAACCAGTTGTATCAACAAGCTCTGAAGCTGGAATATTCTCTGCTGTTCCTATTAGCAGTCTTCCAGATAGTGTTCCAAGCCCTCGCCCAGAAAATCGCATGAACTACGATGTGATAAAAATGATTAAGAAAGAATACAAGTTTAACAGAGATACAGCAACACTATCGCAGTTTGGATGATTCACAAACTATAAAAGTGAAGCATTATCTCGTTTTGATGATTCAATGACCTATAAAAATGAAGCATTCACATACCTTGGATGATACACAGGTCGGTAGGATGTCATCTTTATGCACTTCTAACTTTAAGGATTCAGCGACATTCTCTATATCTGCTGTTTCTATTCCGAAATCATCACCTGTTTTGATTACAAGTAAATAAATTGTAGTCCCGAAGTTTTCTTAAATTTATGCTGAAAAGATCAGCATGAACTTACCTTGATGGCTCCTCTCAAGCATCATGCAACCATTTTCTCCAAGGGTTATTATTACAAATTTTGCACGAGGGTATTGCAGAAGGATCTCTAATAGTGCAGAGGGTACGGAAGGGATAGTGGTCCACTTCTACAAAAAATAAAATTCACTGTGATTAGTATGTGGGCAGAAAACAACGTTATTCACTAATACATGCTACAATTTAAACAACAAACAATGATGTATGAAATGTACCAAGAACTATGATCTCATAGTAGTACCTCTGGAAATTTCGCCGAACAGACAATGTAGCTTGCTAGACTGAGCATACCTTCCAATTCTGCCTTTGTTCTTTCTGGCTCTGCATCAACCAATATTGGAATCTTCACCTGATCAGCCTGTACAATTCTGGTTTATATCAAGAAACCAATTAAAGTATGAAGTTTCTTTTTGTTAGGTAGTGTTATTGTATCACGCAAGTGAATTGAAGTCACATGGCAACCTACCAACCAACACATTCCGTGTATACCTGAGTCAGGAATGACAACAGCACAATACAGAGAGAAGATATTATGCAGAAGAATTCTGCATAACTTCCATTAATTTGGTTTCAAAAAGTTTGGTAGTTTAGGCTTGACGAGATTGGAGTTGTTAGGACCACAATCTATTATATGTTGAGGCCATAACTTCCATTAACATGCATCTGACAGTTAATAATATAGTGCATATACATTGGGAGTCAAGGATTGTGAAGCTTGATGTTGCAAAACTTGCAACACCCAGAAAAAAATAATTTACCTGACTAGCAACAGCCACTGACATCTCATGTGAATATCCATCTAGAAATAACAAGTTTACATCTTGTAATGCATCTGACAATCTTGCCATCGATAGGTCGCTAGGAACCATTGAAGGGCCTGATGTGATTACACATGTGCGAGTTTTCCTGCAGATGTTAAACTGCTGCTTTTGAATATATCCATGGTGGAGTGATGCTATAAGCTGATACCATAACTGTTGAATTAGAATGTCCAAATAAACCAGTACTAGTTGTTTATGAATATATCCATGATGGTTGGCGACGCTATAAGCTGATGGCATAACTGTGGAATCAGAGTTTCGAAATAACCTAATACTAATGAAATTAACAGCTGTAGCAATCAATTAGCTCAGCAACCAGGATAAAAAGGAAACATGGAGTCTTATCTGGACTTACAAGCTCTGAGAATAGAGGTAGCATTGTAAAGAACCTATGAGAACGGATGAAAATGAAACTCATAAAGAACAGCAAGACTGATGAAAATACTGAGATTTATACAGGAGAATATCATAAGATTAAACATAAATAAGCCTAATATATTCTTTGAGAGAACCCCTGAGCATAGTTCTAGTTGAGGAATTTATCTGCATCTATCAGCAGAGTTGACAAGATGATCAACTGATTCACAAACACACTTAACTTTACTTGATCGACTTATACCTCTATACATGGCTATATGAAGTACTGATTGTGTTTACAATAATGAGAAAGAGGTATGCTTACGTTTGCTTATCGATAATAACATAACTAAATGTAGTGCTCCCATCATCAGATATCTACAAATACAGCATCAAAAGAATGTGAGATATCAAAAAATGTGGAAAACGGTTTGAGCACACAAGATGGTTCACAAAGTCGGCATATCATGCTATAAACTTGACAACAAAGTTTATATATTTTTTATTCCTTGCACTCAAGAGTCAAAAACATGCTATGTAAGAACATAAATGTACTCGCCTAACATCTCTTCCAGGAATATATTTGTACATTTCTGTAAAATTATGTTTGAAATGCGATCCAGTTGAGTGGAACGTTTGGTTACAAGGAAATATGTACTTTGTCTTTTGTTGAATTCCTTTTGGAAAGGAAAAGGAGCAACAACTTATGGTTCCCATCAGAGTAGCAGTGATATGACTAGTTTTGCACGATCAGCAAAGATGCCCAAGTTAAGCCTTACTATAACATGAGATATATCGATTCCAGCTTCCTTGAGCTCTTTAAGAACAGTTGCTCCGAATTCATCGTTGCCCACCTGAAAATGAACACATGGACTGGGTGAAACGCATACCAATCAATTCCTTCAAGTCCGCCATGTGACCGATTCAGAATAACGAATATGCTGAAAAAAAAGCATAGTAGGACTGACAACACAGGGTTGAAGATGAGCAGAGTCAGAGTAGCAGAAGGCTAAGCAGTTTATTACCTTGGAAATCAGCCTTGTGTTGAGGCCAAGACGAGCCGCGCCCGTCAATGTGTTGCCGGCGTTGCCACCTCCGGATATCTGCAATGGCATAACCAGGAAAGCACAAGCATTTGGAATAGTCACTCCAATAATGCCACGGATTTGAGGTCGTCAGAGGACGGCAAGTGGGCCGCCTGAAATTCCGCGATCAAAGGCCGGAGATCGCCGCACCTGCAGCCCCCCGGTGCGGATCTTGTCGTCCGGCCGCGGGTACGCGTCCACCGTGGCGAGGTAGTCCAGCGTCAGCAGCCCGCACCCCAGCTGCAATCAACCAAGAAACGAGACCACCGGCCAATCAGACTCAGAGCGAGCGAAGAGCGAAGCAGCTAGCCGGCACACACTACTGCTGCGAGCGGATCGCGTCTTTCTCCGGTGCGGGGAGGAGCGATAGCTCACCACGACGCGGTTGGTCGCGGCGAGGGCGGCCGTGAGCCGGCGCGCCGGGCCGGCGCCGCGGAGGAAGAAGCCACGGCGGCCGGGCGCCGCGGAGCAGAGGGCGGACGCCGGCGGCGGCGAGAAGCGTACGAGCGTCATGGTGGCGCCTGGCGGGAGGTGGGATTGGCACGAGGCCTGCCGGCGAGGCTGGAGAGCAGGAGAGCGGGCGGGGTGCGTGTGGTTTGGTGGTGGACTGATGGGAGTGACCGAAGCAGAGGAGTAGGCGTCTTTTGCCTTTGACGCCGACCGCGCCTGCTCTTCCTCCTCCCGCCGAGTGGTCCACGTCGCGCCATCAGATCGGCTGCAACTGATCGTCGTTCAGAAATCCTCGTTCTCGGAGGGTCGCTGCGACAGCGAGCTCGTGATAGACTGATAGGTGAGACTGGGAACGAGATCCCCTGCCGAACGGCACCGGGCAGTGCTTCCGTTGATGCTGCATCCCACGGTCATCAGCACATGTAACAGAGTTTGCTCGTCTCCACACCCTACCCGAGCCGCAACAAGAAATAAAGCATCCGTTTCGCTCGGCTCCGTTGTCTGCACCGTCGGACACCTTCGTCTCTACGCCATCGAACTCGTTGCCGTAGAAGTACCAGCTTCTATAGGCTAGTTCACTCCCGTCTCCCGCCACAACGAGGTCGACTTCCTCAGCGCCGGCAGCGGCCATAGCAAGGCACCATTGATGAGAGCGCACCTAATCGACAGCGGCAAGAGCGAAAGCCTGACAGTCTGCACTCTTTTAACATTTTTTTTCCCATTCAAAATTCTAGATGCAACTCTGTAAAATTCGTTGTATAGACATATATGAGACTAAATCGATTACACAAATATCTTCTACACCTCCTAAGAAAAATTCCATTTTGTTTATCAATGTTGTCTTTCCATCCCAATCTTGCAAGAATTGGCAAAGGAGCACGAGCATTCCAGGCGAGAGCAAGGCTTCAGCTACGGGCACTCACTCTGTCGTCTCGGCTGGTATGGTGGGGTCTCTCGCATGGTAGGCGCGCATCAGTAGGGAAGATTCACCCTGGTCGACGGCCCGGGCGAGCACAGCACACAGGCTGATGTGCTTGGCTAGCACCGCGGCAGTAGGGAGAGCTGTCTTCCGGTGCCTCCATACGCGCGCAGGCGATACCGGAGGAGCGTCCGATGTATGATGGACGGACGCACTCGCCTACTGCCGTTCGGCAGTGGATCTCGTTCCGTGAGACTGAGAGCTCAATGTCATCGGATTTGGGACGAGCCGTGGCATGGGACGCTAACCAGCCACCGCGTCCCGATTGCTATGAAAGCTGAGCTATCCTGAAATCCAGCTAGCGAGCAATCGGTGTCAGAAAGTTCGTTTTTTTCAGGACTGCTACCAAATTCATGGAGCTAATAATAAAGGTACTAGTCGGTCCGTCTTTGATCTATATATCATAACGTTTTACACTTGCATTTACTTTTTATCAGATTAATTTTTTAAACGTTTTATCTGGCTATTAGTAGAATGAAATATTGTTCTTTCACCTAAAGGATTATTGGTGATTCAAATCAGTACTACTAGTACATTCCAGAAGAAAATTGCATTCTCGGGCGCATAAAGTAAATTGACAGTTTAGACTGGCAAAATAACCGCGCAGTTTTAGATATCATCAATGCAATTTCATTATTTTGGGAGGCCAAACAAAATAAATAAAACTAATCTCCGCAGTGGGCCTTTTGTATAGCAAAACTACTGGACTTTTCTCAGAAACAGGCTTCCTGTATGGTCCAGAAATATACTGGTCCTCTAAAAGTAGCCCGGCCCAATGCCGCCACCAAAAGGCCGTCTCCCAACCTCCCAGGTGCCCATTCTCCGCTGGGAGACGGACTCTATAAGTAGCGCACACCCAAACCCTTGCAAACCCTAAGCGTGCCATCCGCCTCCAGTCCACACGCCCGCACCGCCGCCGCCGCCGCCGCCACCGCGCCAAGCAAGCAGGCAGGATGCCGGCCGGCCATGGGCTTCGCGCTCGTACGCGCGACTCTTTCTCGCGGCCCTTCCGCAAGAAGGGTTACATCCCGCTCACCACCTACCTCCGCACCTACAAGATCGGCGACTACGTCGATGTCAAGGTGAACGGCGCCGTCCACAAGGGTATGCCACACAAGTTCTACCACGGCCGCACCGGACGCGTCTGGAACGTCACCAAGCGCGCCATCGGCGTCGAGATCAACAAGCAGGTACGGAGCGTGTAGATCCCCCTTCCTCGATCTTTGCTCAGAGCACTGTCGTGACGCTGTTGAACTGATTTTGTGTTTGACTCAGGCGTTAGCATGCCGTTTCTAGCTTCTCTTGTATCTAGATGCGAATTTGTTTCGCTAGCAGCAGGAATGGACAGTTACTACATTTTGCAATTCTTTGGTAGATCTGTCTATATTGTAAGTTTGGTAATTTGATACGTAAGGTGTGTTTAATTCAATTTTAAGTGGGATTATGAAGTTGAAGTTGGGTATCTTCTTTAGTTATGGGTGTTAGGGTCTGTCACTGATGTTATGGTGAGTTATGGTTGTTAGGTTCTGTCACCAATGTTATGGCGAAGCGAAGCTTTCTGTTGTTTACTGTCAAGCTTCCATGTTAGAGATCATTTATGACATGTACACTGAGTGTCTGTTTCTCAATGCCTGGTAATATTGACTCATAGTTTAGATATATATTCTAAATAAAACCTTCATCGGTATAGAGTTTATCTACCATGACTGAGTTATGTACAGATGAAGAAATGTTGTATGTTATCATCGTGTATGGATTGTTGCTGAAGTGGAACCATTTTACTCTTGTCGTATATGCATTGGGGTAGTCAAACTAATTTTGTGCTGGTCAATATCTGCAGTGGTAATGTTTAGCATACTGATAATGGGTTATCATTCATTTCATGAATTGTTGTATTTTCAGGTTAATGGCCGCATCATCAGGAAGCGTATCCATGTCCGTGTGGAGCATGTGATGCCATCCAGGTGCACTGAGGAGTTCCGCCAGAGGAAGCTGAAGAACGACCAGCTGAAGGCGGAAGCCAAGGCCCGTGGTGAGGTCATCAGCACCAAGAGGCAGCCAGAGGGTCCCAAGCCTGGCTTCATGGTGGTCGAGGGTGCCACACTCGAGACTGTCACCCCCATCCCGTACGATGTGGTCAATGATCTCAAGGGTGGTTACTAGGATGTTTTGTCTATCTACCTGCTCTACTACCAGTTCCATCTATGCTACACTGTTCAGTACAATTTTGCTCGCTCTGAGCACTAGTCTGGACCTATTCTGTGTTGAAAGATTTTGTGTCGTAGGTTGCAATCCCAAATTCTGCAGAATGCTATATACCATGATGTTTGCTTCTGAGAATGAAGATGTGTTTGTTTTACTCTGGTAATCGATTGCATCAATTAACACAAGCCGTCTGTTGGTAGCATCTTTGTGGCTGGTGGTTCTACTGTGTGCTGCTAGTACGTACATTGTGTCCTCACAGAATTGCTCTATGGGTGGTGCAAAATTTTCGTCTTGATTCGTCTCCCTGCTGCTTGTACGCCTTGATTTGTTTTGTTTCAATGGTAGTCTACTTGCTTAGCTAGTATCTTAAGTTCCTTGTACTGACCTGTTTCAAGATGCAATCCCAAAGTCCGCAGAATGCTATATACCATGCTTGTTTTAGTCTGGTAACTGTTCTGATTTCATCTTTGTGGATGTTTATTACGGTCCCAGTTGACAGAATTGCTCTACGTGCATTGTCCATACGTTCCATTATGTGTCTCAATGCTGCGTGTACGCTTTGATTTGTTTTGATCCGATAGTAGGCTGCTTTTTTATCCTGTATGTTATTCCTCGTACTGGCTTGTTTCAAGATCAATTTGTTCCGTGTGGTTATTAATGACATGGCATGATGTTAAGTTTCTCCGACTAACTCGTTCTTATCAGCCATTAGTTTGTCATTAGATCAGGACCGTAGGTAGTAAGATGGCAACTTGCTAGGTCGCTACTCCGTTGCAGGGTTTCTACGGTCCGAAAAGCCGAACGTGTGAAGAATTGTATACTTTGTCTCCTGTATAATCTGCGCATGCTCTGTCTCTAAATCCGTCAAGCAACCAACTTTCGAAGTCCATTGGACGCTGCGTCCAAGCAATCAATCACCTCCCAGATGAGACATAGTTGTTTGAAGACGTTAACCATCATGATTGGTTTCTCCTACACGATACTAACCTGTCTCAATTGCAATGGAGGAATCTTGCGGCAGAAACCTCTAGAATTCTATGCGTTCTAAATAGTGTCAGTAGAATGTCATTTTTGCTCAGAATTCTGATTGGACACGATTAAATTTGGGCACAACTCCAGAAAGGGAAATGCGGTCAACCAATGGCGTTGAGCAGGATTGTAAGGGCAGGCATTCAGTGCTCTTACGACGCTTGACACCACAGGTTAAGTGATCCAGCATCGTGGAAGCAGCAGACAAACAGGTTGATCCGCATTTCGTGTCTGCCTCTCTAGGCTGAGCAGAACAAAGCGTAGCTATAGCAGCAGCTGCAAAACAAAACGATTACTTGTCTGTGTTTATGCAAGTCTAATTTTTAGGAGTTGTTGGAGATGCTCTTAGCCGTGCTTTGTCATTGTCAGTGAGAACATTTCTTCACGTTCTTAGATAATTTTCTCCCAGTTTTTGTCATTTTGGAAATGCAATTTTACTTGGATCATTCATTAGAACAGATACTTTTCTGACAGACATATTCATAAGGTACGCAATCAATCACCTCCCGATGAGACGCCTGTTTTGTTCAGTTAAGCATCATGCTTGCTTGCTCCTACACGATACTACTAAGTTGTCCCAATTTCAATGGAAGAATCTCGCAGCAGAAATCTCCGGAAGTTCCAAATGCAAATAGTATCAGTAGAGTGTCATTTTTGTTGGGAATTTGGATTAGGACATGATTAAATTTTGGCACAACTCCAGAAAGGGAAATGTAGATTGACCAGTGGCATTGAACACGAATCTAAGGGCAGGCATTCAGTGCTCTTACAATGGTTCACACCACAGGTTAAGCGATCCAGAATCGTGGATGCAGCAGCCGCGCTGATTGATTGATCAGCATTTCCCTTAGTGCTGCTCTAGCCAGAACAAAGCGTAGCTATAGCAGCAGCCGCGACGAAGAGTCTAAACAAAGCCTAGACATTCCTTGTTTGAGTTTATTGGAGGTCGACTCTTAGGAATTGTTGGAGATGCTCTTAGTAATGCTTTGTCAATGAGAACATTTCTTCGCCTTCTCGGATAATTTTCTCCCAATGTTTGTTCATGTTCATGGACAAATTAATCTGTGATTACTACCACCATCGTGTGGACTCATTTTGGAACTTGAATGCAATTTTACTTGTATCATTCATTAGAACAGATGTCTTTCTGACAGACATATTCATAAGGTACTACGGCCGACCTACACATAGGCTGTGGTCGGCCTAACTGTAGCAGCCCAAAGGTAAAAAGCATAGATAGCAGGGAAGAAGGAGCACAGAGAAGTGACCGACGGTTGAGCGAGTGCAAGAACAGAGCAGCATTTCTGCGATTCTTGCAAGAAGTGGATATATTCCCGAACAAACTCCGGCGGCCGGAGCCTGCAACGTGACAACAACTTGGTGCGTGTCCTCCCCTCCCTTTTCCCTCCCGGCTTTCGTTACAACCTCGTCTACGACGCGCCGAGAGAATGCCCTCGACCTCCAAAGCGCGCGCTTTCCCCTCCCAAACTTTAAAGGCAGCAGCAAAAGCGAAAACCCAGCAAGCCCTATACAGACCAGCCGTGTTGGCGCCGTGGTCAGCTCCGCAGCGCGACGGCGGCCTCGTGCACGAGCGAGCCGGTCGCCTGCGCGACGCCGCGCGCCTCCCGCTCGGCCGCCTCCCGGCAGTACCCCGCGCCGGACATGCGGCGCACGAACGCGGCGAACCGGTGCCAGTTGTCCGGGTGGAAGAGGTCCGGGCCCATGCGCAGGTACGTGAACGCCACCATCCGGTCCTCGGCGGCGCGCTCGGCCGCGGTGGCCACCACCTGGTCGTGGGCCGTGCCGTCGTACCGCGGCAGCGCGTTCTCGCCGGCCAGGCCCACGCCGGCGGCGCGGGCCGCCGCGGCCACCTGGCGCACCAGGCCCTCGGGCTGGCACTGGGCCTCCTGCGGCTGCTCGCCGTCGCGCATCTCCACGCAGGTGAAGTTGAGCACGGCGCCGTGGCGCGCCAGCGCGCGCGCGATGGGGAGGTACCCGTCGCGGTGGCGCGTGTTGTAGTAGCCCGCGGTGAGCTCGGGCGCGTGGGACCGGGTGCCGTAGTGCCAGTGGATGCCGGCCACCTTGACGGAGACCTCGACGCCGGGGGTGGCGCCGTACACGGAGGTGGCGCCGGTGAGGACGCGGTCGCCGTGGTCGATGAGCATCTGCGAGTACCAGGACAGGAAGAATTCTCCGTACGCGCTGCTCCACCCGCCGTTGTCGCGCTTGAAGAAGAGCGTGTCCTCGGGCCAGCTGTGGTAGCCGCCGGCGTCGGTGGGGGCGCCGTGGCCCCACTCCGGCTTGCCGGCGGCCTCCGCGGCCGCCTTCAGGCTGCTCCGCATGTACCGGTCGTTGCATTGGAAGGCGCCGATGCCGGGGAACCTCCAGATGCCGTTGCTCTCCGGGTAGGACGGGTAGCGCAGCTCGCCGGCCGGGCCCATGCCCACTTGGATCTCCTGCAAATTAAACAGTTCAGCGCTGCTAAATATACAGTACTAAAGCAGGGGGAAGAGGAGAAGGAAACAGGGGCGTACGACGATGGTGTTGCCGAGGTAGTCGGCGAAGTGGTCGCGGAAGGCGCGCATGAAGTCGGTGTAGCACTCGACGGGCGTGCGGCCCTTGAGCACGGGCATGGCGTCGCAGCCGAGGGAGACGTACTCGAAGTTGCGGTGGCCCCACTGGTCAGTGTAGCACAGGTCGTTGTCCTTCTCCATCTCCTCCACCACCCACCTCGGCAGCGGGATGCTGTTGCGTTGTTCCAGCACGAATCAATCAGACAAGCAACACAAAACCTTGGAACATGGACCGGATGCGAGAAATAGACGTTACGTGACGGAGTCGCCGACGTTGCCGCCGCACTGGTGGAAGGACATGACGGCCTGGACCTTGAGCCCCGTCTTGCGCGCCATCTCCATGAGCTCCATGTACCCGGCGAAGTTGTACCTGCCGGGGCCCTCGGCCTCGGCGATGCCCCACCACACGTCCACCATGACGCCCTCCACGCCGGCGCTCTTCAGCGCCGCCAGGGACGCCTGCACGGCTCTGCGACGGTTCAGCGCGCTCCCGCACTTCTTCACCGTGTCCAGCGGCATCATCACGAACACCGGCACGCCGCTCCTCTTCGCGGCTGCGGCCGCGCGGTCCGCCACGGCAGCCCGGCACGCCACCGACTTCGCCGGCGCGACGGACGGCTCGCAGCACGCCTGCCTCTGCAGCCTCAGGCCCGCCGAGGCAGCCTGCCACGCGGGCCTCCTCATGGAGACGGACGCCGGGGCGGCGACGCGACGAGAGGACGTGCACGGCGCGACGGACGCCGCAGCCGCGGTGCTCTGAGCAAGGTTGAAGGCCATGGTTGGCTTTGATCGAGATGAACAGACGACGCGGGAGCTGGAAGATTGGTGATTAGTGCTTGGTTGTTTTTTTTGGGGATTATTATTGGGTTCCTCACGGCCTTTTGATTTGGCGGGAGGGATCGACCAGATTGTTTGTTGGGAGGAGGAGGGGAATTGGGGAATATATCCAACAAAATCAAATTTATTAGTAATGGGTGGAGGTCGATGAGGAGGAGAGGCGCGGTGGCCGGGTTTAAATAGGCGGAGGAAGGCGGGGAGGAGGAGTCACGAGCGCGGCGCGTGATGAGCGCGGAGGAAGCGCGCGACAGGTGGGTGGTGGTCGGAGCTTCGTGCGGTCGGGATGGGGCCAGAGATCCGAGGATGGACGGGCGCGATCGTCGGGGAAAGGACACGTAAGCGCGCTCCGGAGGGCTTGGTGGGACCGGACGCGTGGCAGCTGTTACCGGTTTCATTGGACCGGGTAGATCGTATGGATTGCTTAAACTTAGACAAGGCTAATAATAACTGAGTGGTGAATTAGCGTATCTTATTCGGGGGTAATCCGTCGTTGCCTCTCTGTTACCTAGCTTCATGAGCTCGGTAGAAGGAAGGACACAACAACGATGGCTGGACCTCGCAACCGCAATTTCAGAAGGGTGACGGCGCCATCAGACAAGATGATTGCGATCAGCTACACGTTGCGCTCGCGAGAGCCAGGAGATCGATCCCCCACTCATGTAGGGCTGCAGGCCTGCAGCTAGTCAGTGCGCGTACTAGGTTGGGTTTGGAAGCTTGTCTGCCGTGGCGTCCGGCGAGGGGCAGACACCGCCATGTGTGTGGACTAGAGACGGTTCCAGAACCCAAGCGTCCCCGCGTGCTGTGAATACGACTCGAGTCGATCGATTCGATTCGATTGATCACGTCGTGCCGGCGGCCATGGTCGCGAAGGATAAATTTGGCCGGATCAATCTGATGGTGATCACACTACTGTTCTCTGTTCCCGGCGGTGCATGAGAATGGGCGCTCGATCGGGTTTTGCGTATCATAGTCACAGCCGTTATTCTTGGTCCGCTACACTAAGGCTGTCTCTAACGGCTTTTCCAAAAGGTTATTCATATATAAAATGTGTTAAAAATTATAAAAAGACATCTTTAACGGGCTTTAGAAGCTTCATTTTAAACAGACTACACTACACGACCCACATTTGGGGAGGCGCCCTTTCGACGCAGTCGAGCGCTCATACACGAAAAAGAAAGAAGGCCGCTGGCTGGCGAGGACGACGACAGCTGCGTCGACGGTGACGAAGGCAATGACCACGACGGTGAGGGAGGGAGCAGCCACGGGGCGCGTCCGCCGAATGCTGCGGAGGCGAGGCGCCTCCGCCCCGTCCCTCTGCTCCGCCCGGAGCGCATCTACGGTTGACCACCGCCGTCGTATCTGCTCCGCCCCGAGCCGGCCGCATCCACCGGCGCGAGCTCCACTCCGATCGTCGTTGTATCCATTTCCGATCTCCCGTTGAAAATCGTGAGTTTCGATAAGTATCCTTTCGGCCTCAAGATCTACTATTCATACACATTCTGGGTAAATAGTCTCCTCACCGTTAGAGATAGCCTAATGTGGTAGCACAAAGGATCGCTACTCGGCTATTGCAATAGTGGTCGCTATAAGCCTTATGTATTTTCTTACGGCTAATAACAACAATGAATTGCTCAAATATATTATAACAAATTGCTCAAATGCATTTTGTGTCCAGGTGGATAAGGGGCATCTGATCTTGTAGAGACGTTACTTTTTGGATAAACTTTTCAAATTTAGGTAGGTTTTGAAAAACTTACGTCCTCCTACACCAGTTTTAGGGTCTTTTCGATGGACCTGGTACCATTTTGTTAATGCCACCTAAGGTTCAGTACTACGATGTGAATTTTTAGCACATGCGAGCATCTCATCATAATAACGGTTGCTTTGGTTGATTGCTTCAATCATTGGGATTGGGATGTGCGTAACACCTTTGATTCGATCTCGCAAGATCAATCAATAAGACAAAGCTGTTTTGTTTACTCCCTCCGTTCCACAATGTAAGTATTTGAGGCATTTAAATGTTTGTCTACAATGTAAGTATTTTTAGAGATAAGATAAAATCCGTTGGGGTTGGTGGGTGGGTGAGGAATTGATGAGGTAGCGTAAAATGAGGGATATATATGACTTTTCTCGTCTTGACTATTTTTATCTCGAAATTTTAGAAACACTTACGTTATGGAATGGAGGTAGTAGTTGTGACGGTAAATTCTGGGCGTGGAAAACACTATAGCCACACATTAGTTATGTGTATATATACTAGTATACTGTAATTAAGATCCACTTATTTTCTTAGAAACCTAAGATTCTTCGATAACGATGGATGAGACGGAACAAACAAATGGGAAACATAGTCTTTATCATCCATCCCAAGTACTGTATTTTGTTGAAGCGAAGCTGGGGGTCAGTTTCAAATTTCACATTAGGATTTACGCCAACTTGTTTACAATCCATTTAAGCGACCATCTAATTTAACTGAAACAAAACCCACGGTAAATATTGTTTGTTAGCCAAGAGAGGGACGCGCCGCCGCCGCCGTACAGGAAAAAATCCTCGTATGTTAGAGGTTCTCTGCTCTTGCTTCGAACATTCTAGAATTCCCGACGATATCCGAATGCCCGAAGCCTACGAAGCTGGTCCTATCCTGTCCTGATCCTAATGAACCTCAACGGTTCAGATTCAACAGGCGGTACCGAAACGACGGCAGAGATACCTCCAACGCACACACGAACATGGGGCCGTCGAGCCCTGGCCATGCATTTCCGTCCCCAAATTCCCACTTCCACCGGCTTCCGCCCACAGATTTGAAGAGAAAACCAAATCTACAGTGGGACTGAATGGATCATCTGTTGTAATAAACCCCGTACAAATCCGCGGTGCTCTATCAGAATCGCGTTAATTCCGTCCAAAACTCGATCATTTTGCCTCCGAGCCACCTGAAAATTTGATCTTTCTGCAGTCTGCTGCTAGTTCGATCCTCCTTTCCTCTGGTCCCAATCCAGGATTCGTCCTCCAAATTTCGATACTTTTGCCTCCGAAGCTCAGATTTTTCTTGGGTCTTTGCCGTCGGCTGGGGGCGCGAAATCGCTCAAGCTGGCGACCCCGGCGCGTGTATGGACCTGCAGGAGAGCTCTGTCCGCCACGCCGACGAGGATGGCCAGGCGAAGCCGGCCCCTCGCCGTCTCGGCGCCCGCGGCCTCATCGACCGCGAGGAGTTGGTGCGCGTCATCGCGCAGTCTCTTTACTCGCTCGGATACCGGAAGGCGGCGGCCGCGCTCGAGACGGAGTCTGGCGTGCCGCTGTACCCGCCCGAGCACGACCGGCTGTTGCTCGACGTGATGGCCGGCCGGTGGGACGCGTGCGTGGAGACCATCGGCTCGGTTGCCGCCCTCAGCAAGGCGGACCGCGCAGTGGCTGAGTTCCTGGTGTGGAGAGGACACTACCTGGAGCTGCTGGGCACGGGTGACGCCGGACTGCGTCAGGCGTGGGAGGTGCTCCGGCGCCGGATTGCGCCGCTCAGCATTGATAGGAGGTGCGTCCATTGGCTGGCACGCGCCATGGTCTCGTGTGAGGGCGTGGTAGCGCCGGAGGCTGTGGTTCAGTGCAGGCTTGCACTGTTTTTGGATCTGGTTGAGGTATTCCCACCATGGTTTCATGTGCCAAGTGGGCGGTTGGAGCATTTGGTGGAGACTGCGGTTGCTAAGCAGGTTGAATCGTGTATATATCATAATTCGCCGGATGATATCAGTCTTCTTGAGGATCACAAGTGCCATGAGGAGCAGATTCCTTCAAAGTGTGCACAGGTGGAGTATTGCAAATTGTCAATCCCTCTATCCAGTTTTCCAACAAATATCCTGACTTACATGTAAGGTTGTGAAATTGAACTGCTGGATTCACAGTAGAGTCCATGGATCTGTTGTATGTTTGTTTTAATTATCATGCTGCTGAAAATGTTACTTATCTGAGTAGCAGACATTCTGTTTTGTCAAGTATAAGCTGAATTTGAATCGTTTAGAATCTTTGCACTTGATCTCTAGATGTCTTTTTTATAAAAAATATAAACACTAAACTACACTTCTCTTTTCGACATGTACTTCATCCGGTTGTATGACCTGCCCATACTTGTCCTGGTAATTCACATGCACCTCACTGCTAGTAGAGAGAAAGACAATACATAGTAGGAAATTAATCTGTGCATAAGAATATTTAAGTTCAAGGGTGTGCCTACGCCAATCCATGAACTTAACCACCAGTCTGTTCTCGGTTGAGGTTTTTGCATCGATTTTCAACCATTGCCGAATGCTAAATGAATTTGGCTGTGGTCATTAAGAACCCCGCAAGTTCCTTAATTAATAAGGGTTGGATTTCACAAAACTACAAAACCCCAATTTGAGGCACCTATTTGAAGAACAATGAATACATAATCATCAGGTTTCACAAACAACACTTGTCAACTGAAGCAAACTTGATGGCACAACCTTATTAACATGATGCCTGGTCCTTTACCTGTGAGCTCTATTATATGTTATAGAAGTTCAATATGTGAAATTATTTGCATAATTACATACGGTTCTTTAGAATATGTACTTAGTCTTTTTTATTTTCTGACAGGAATAGTATACTTTTTAAGGTATTTACTCACTCATTTTTGACAAAATGGATGTATTCAGGTTAATTTCTTTATGTATTCTTTCAGGAGCCAGCAACACTAGAAAATTTTCATGCTTGGGGGTTGGGGCTGTATTGCAAAGTTACATATTTTACATATCCATGTCTGTTTGCAGATATTATATGGTCATAACAATGAAGTTTGGTTTGTAAGGTTCTCAAATAATGGAAATTACCTGGCATCATCTTCAAGTGATTGCACTGCCATCATATGGAAGGTATGGTTCTTTTTCCCTACCGCCCCATGCAGCAATATGAAAAAAAAGCTTGTGTTCTTTGATTCTGAGTAAATGATACCACATCTTTATCTTGTTATTATGCTTGTGCTTTCGAGGTCAACGTAGCGCTGATTGTATGCATTCCTACCATTTTACCTGCTTCTAACAGAGTGAATAGAGCCTAGCTGATGTGATCTCAGCTAAACTTAACATCATGGAATTATAATTGGACACTGATACCAACTTACGGAGCATTATCTAGTGCTAGCTGTAGACAGCTCACTCCAAACAGCCCAGTATACCAGATATTCTGTGTGACAAATGTGCTGTTTCAGTTGACTTTAGGTTGACCAATGGACCGTTCGCTATGTAGCACCTGTGCTTTTGTCCTGTTCTTGGTTTTTTGCTAAAACTATCATTCTTATACAAACTTCCATGTTTTATGTCACTAGGCAATAGTTTGATTCTTATATTGTGGGAACATTTCTGCTACGAGTAGTATTAACTCACTGTTGAATCTGTCAGAATTTAATGAGCGAATAGCTTCAAACTCAAATTTGCATATCATAGCTTTTGCAAAAAAAAAAAAATCTCGAATAGGCAGGAGAGCTGCGTATCATTTTATAACTAGAGAAGAAATGGTGTGGTACACATAAATCCCCAAACTCTAGACTGAGCCTGCCTCGAGGTCACGTGACTGGAGCGAGCTCTCTTGGGCTCCCTATAGGTGACGACTTCCATGGCCAGCTTGGTGACCGACGAGAGGATTAGCGGAGGCGCTGCACTGCCCAAATCGGGTCTAGCGGCGGAGCTGGTGTTTCTGAACGGGAAAGAGAGTGAGGAAGAGAAAAAGTCCTTGCGCCAGAAAACGCCCAAAATGTTGTGGGGCCCACGTTTTGGGGATGGGTGGAAGGTCCCCTATATAGAGGGGATGGAGGAGGGGATTTGATGCATGGAGTAAAAGAGGGGATGAGATAGGGGAATTGCTGGAGCAAGTTTTTCTCCACTCCATGCATCAAATGATAAGGTTTCTTTTTTTGTGTTATTGGGGATGGTTTAGGGGAACTGCTGGAGTTGCTCTAAAGGGATACTTGGATTACACTTGAAAAAAATCAATAAAGAAAACAAAAAGGGGTGTGTGAGAAAACCAATAGCTTTTACTATTTATTATTTGTTCATAGTATATTGCAACATTGTGCCATTGTGTGGACTGGCAGTTTGTTAGGGTAAATCCATTGCAACCTCAGTTTTGTTAACAGCTAAACGGATTTAATTGGTTGTTGCTGATGAGCTTTTTCATGGTTGATAATTATTTTTGTTAACAGTTTTGTCAACAGGTAAAATGATTTGATTGGTTGTTGCTGATGAGTTTTTTCATGGTTGATTATTATTTTTTCTGGTAGTTTTTTTTACCTGGATTTGGAAAATAAAATAATCAGCATTTTTTCAGTAATCATGGAAAATGCTATTTGGATAACAATAATACTTTCGTACCAAAAGAATATCTTGCTCCTCCAATCTGAAATTCCTGTCGTTTCAGACATGGAGAATAGCCTAAAAATGAACTAGTTGTGCATCTCTGAATGACATCAATAAAAGAAAGGAGGAGTATTCTTTTGGCAGTGATTCTCTGAGAGTTTCAGATAAGAAAATAAAAAGGGAAAATAATCGCTTTTCTCTAGTCTATGGTTTGGCTTCTGCCAAACACCATCTACAATTTTGGCTATAAAATTCTTATGAATTCTGAAGTCATGCAAATAAACTGTTTGTTTGGTGTTTGTCTGTTTGGAAAGTTCAAATGACATGCAGTACATGTTAGCAGTTTGGTCATTATTGGACTCTGATTCTCAAGGAAGCTATTTTCCTCCTCTGTAAGAGTTGTAGTAACTTTTAGTGAGGGGCATAGAAGAAAAGTTCTGTGCTGTTTTAAACAATTGAAGCCTTTTCCCCCCAACAATATTCTGTGTGAGGAAAAGAAAAAAAGAGCAAAACGAAAGGACAGAAGGCCATTCTTTTCTAACTTTTATATGATTTATAGTATTTCTTCAATACTGTGTTGTACTTTTACGCTTTCCTTTTTCTCGGTCATCTGACAGGAAACCATTCTTTTCTAACAAAATGTGATTCTAACATGTTTTTAGATAAAATTTCATATCTTTGTTCCTAACAACTACTGTACTAAGTTAAATCTATCTGTGTTGAACATGCAGAAATGATAGTTACATACTGTCCAATGTCCTCCTTATACTATGCCTCAGAGTAATATATTTATACATTTTTTAGTAAAAGAATTTTGTCAAGTGCAGAAGACTCTTCTGGGGAGTAAATTTTTATTTCATGCTTAAGCTGCATACTTCATTAGAAGGCCCTTTATGCTGAAATCTGGCCGGATTCCTACAATTTTGTAATATTGTTTTGTCTTTTACGCACTGAAACAGTACCTCCTCTTAACAATTTTGATGCAATGATAAGCAGATGGGACTATGTTCAACTGAAAAATGATACAAAATGTGAGCTTGGGAAGATCATGCTTCTCATGTGAGATCTTGGTCTTCTTACTGGTTTGCTCATATGCTTCACTTAGTAGGAAGTAGGATCTTTCATGATTGATATTCAATATCCAATTCAAATCTTTATACACATGCACAAGTTAATCAAGGTAAAAGGTGCTAAAGAATATCCTTTAGCTGGTCCATGTAAATCGGGTTTCATTTGTACAAGGATCACATGTGTTAGAAGCCACAATATTATTGTTACTATTGACCCCTCATATTCTACGTTAGGAATATAAGTAAAATGCACGGTGCATGTATCTCTTAAGAACTTTACTTAATGCAAAACTTTTAACAGTACTCGCATTTGCACTCTAGATGTTTTTTTTTTCAGATAAATATCCATTCTTCAGATGCATGTTTTCATCCACATAAATTGTTGCCTTTACTTACTAGCAACTAGTATGGACTTATTCATGAACTTGTAATTATAAACTTTTGCTCGTTGTACCAATTTCTTTTTCTGTTTCGTTGTATTAGAACTTTAGCTTCCAGTTCTGGTCAATTCTGAATTTTGGGTATGGTTTTAGGTGGAAAAGGATGATACGTTGACCAAGAAGCACCGCCTGGAGGGTCACCAAAATCCAATTTCCTTCGTTGCCTGGAGCCCAAACGATAAAATGCTGCTTACTTGTGGTAATGGGGAGTCTTTGAAACTGTGGAACGTCGATACTGGGGAATGCAATCTTAAATTCAAAGGTTCAGGGGACTACACTGTCACTACATGTGCATGGTTCCCTAGTTCAGAGAAAATAGTATGTGCCGGCTATGATACTGGAGCTCGGAGTTCTTCAAATAGGATCTTTACTTGTGACCTAGAAGGTCAAGAACTAGAAGTGTGGGCTGGAGTCAGAATACCTAAACTCACTGATCTTGCTGTGACACCTGATGGAAGGCATCTTATATGTGTCTCTAGTAATGAAATCTGGATCCGGGAACTTCCAAAGGGGCGGGAGTGGAAAATTCATGAGAAGCAAACAATTTCATCCCTTTCGTTGTCAGGGGATGGAAAGTCACTCATTGTCAACCTTAACAGCCAGGAAATTCATTTATGGAAAGTTCACAGAAGTTCTTCCATGCCTGAAAAATTTAAGGGGCACATGCAAGGAAAATTTGTGATTAGATCTTGCTTTGGGGGATATAACTCATTGTTCATTGCTAGCGGCAGTGAGGATTCACAGGTAGAACATTTTTTTTCGTTTTTTTCCTTTTGAGATAATCCATCTTGTGCATTCCATGATTATGGACATACTTAGGCAAGGTTACCAGCCATGTAGGTTCACTAGTCATGTCATAACAACAATGTTAAAATACCAACAATGTTAAAGGTCTGCTAACCTGATTCATGTTTTATTTTTGTTCGGAGCTGTTCGTATATAATAATAATAATTTGAATGGGACTGATATCAGTTGACATGTGACAGCGTATTCAGCTAGACTACTGTAAACAAGACGGTCTTATGCATACAATTTTACTCAAGCTATTTTCATGAAATACAAGATACAAAAATTGTACTTAGAACAACCGACAAAAATATTGATTTCTCACTATCATCTGTCAAGCCCTTTCTATTTGCTAAGCTCTAGGAATTATGTGCAGGTCTACATTTGGAAAAGACATCTGGAGACGCCAATCAAGATCTTATGTGGCCACACAATGATCGTGAACTGTGTAAGCTGGAACCCAAGCAGACCTCAAATGTTGGCATCTGCCAGTGATGACCATACAGTTCGAATTTGGCTGGCTCACAAAAGTGGACGTACAAATAGTTAGAGCACAAAATTTTGTATGTTCCCTGTAAATAGTTGTCCGTTTGGACTGAAGTTTTGGTTTGCTTGAACACATGTTTTCCCCCTGAATAGCTTTCAGAGTTACGAGATATAACAAATAGCCAGATGTGGCAGGGGTGCTGGCTGAAGTTTTGACACTTCTGTACAGGACACATGCATCAGAACTTTGTAAAGATTATGGACCCGATGACTCATTATAAGTGATGAATGTCTTGTGCATCTAAAGTTTATTTGTAATTATGTCTGCTCTAGCATTTTTCTTTGTTCGTCTTTCACATGGGTAAGTACTACTCTGTTTCTAAATTGTTGTCGCCGTTGATTTTTTTCTCATTATGTTTGACCATTCATCTTATTTAAAAGTTATAAGAAATATCAACTATTTTATTAGAATGCATTCTATCACTAAAGAAACTTGAAACATAGCATAGAATAATATTTTATATTTGAATAAGACGAATGGTCAATGTTACGAAATATGACCTCTTCCTATACGTCGTCTTTGGATCAATATCATGTGGTCCAGATTGGAGTTCTTATAGTTTTCATACGAACCCTGGTTCTCATAGGATACGTTGTCTACGGAAAAAGTCAATGACGAATTGACGATAATAATTTGGTTTCGTAATCATATTGTTCATAATAGTCCATTTTATATGACTTCTTGGAGCCTTTTGAATGAACGATGGTCTATGCCAAAAGTTCCTAGTTTCAAGAGCAGAGGAAAGTGCATTTATATGGTCAAAAATGCATATAGTTTTATGTGTCAAACTCAAACGTGCTCGCACGAAATTAGAGTTCATACATTATGCACACGCACGCACGCAAATACCTGGTCATGGATTTGTTATGACTATGTCTTCTAGAAAAGATAATATAAGCGGTTTATTTATTGATTAAACAATTCAGAGGTAATGAGCGTTAGTCAACAAAATGCAGGATTAGAAAATTTCGGAGCGACCAGTTGTTCTCAACTACTAATCTGCAGTTAGCGATTGACGACTTCCGGAGGAATTTAATTGGAAGCCTGGACGCGGTGCTGACGTGGACACGACGCCGACACGGAGAATCCATCGTCTGTTTCACTGTCGTTTGCGTTCTTGTCGGCTTGGTCGCAATCGCAACGCACTAGATTATGTTCGTCTTTCGGAAGAAGGAGCAGCAGCAGGGGAATGGAGAGTAGCCCGTCCTCCAGCGGCCATGGCCACTCGCGCCGTAGCCGTAGTAGCCGAAGCAGAGGCAGCGACAGCAGTAGCGTAGCAGCGGCAAGAGCCTGTTCACAGCGGAGTGCTCCCAACAGTTCCACCCCCGCGGCTCCTCGGCAGGAACCAGCTTGCGCGAGCTGCTGTCCCTCCGCTCCACCAACCTGTCATCGGAGCCACCGCCGCCGTCTTCGTCCTCGTCGCAGCCGTTCTTCCGGCCGATGGAGCCGCGCGTGTTCGACGACGACGACGACCCCGTGGAGCGGACGCCTCGGTCGCTTCGTGACGACGAGCGCGTCGGCCCAAGCGCGGAACACGCGTACAGCGGAGGAGGAGCCGTGTCGCTCGCCACGCACTGCGAGTACTCTGCCCTCGCCGGGGACGCGTCAGCCGACGACTTCGCCGTGCTCGTGCACGCCCGCGCGCCCAGCGGCGGCGTCGGCGGCGCGGCTTCCCGCGCCGCGCGCCGCTGGACCTGGTGACCGTGCTGGACGTGAGCGGCAGCATGGTGGGCACCAAGCTGGCGCTGCTGAAGCAGGCCATGGGCTTCGTCATCGACAACCTGGGCCCACGCGACCGCCTCTGCGTGATCTCCTTCTCCTCGGGCGCGTGCCGCCTGATGCGGCTGGCCCGCCTGTCGGACGCCGGCAAGGCCCTGGCCCGCCGCGCCGTGGGGTCCCTCACGGCGGGCGGCGGGACCAACATCGGCGAGGCCCTCCGCAAGGCCGCGAAGGTGCTCGACGAGCGCGCCCACGCCAACGCCGTCGCCAGCGTCCTGCTCCTCTCCGACGGGCAGGACACGTACACGGCCCCGCCGCCGCGGCGCGGCGCCGCGGCCAACTACGACGCGCTCGTGCCGCCGTCGCTGGCGGTGACCTGCGCGGGACGCGGCGCCGCGCCGGTCCACACGTTCGGGCTCGGCGCGGACCACGACGCGGCGGCGATGCACACCGTGGCGGAGATCACGGGCGGGACGTTCTCGTTCGTGGAGGACGAGGCCGCGGTGCAGGACGCGTTCGCGCAGTGCGTCGGCGGGCTGCTCTCCGTGGCCGCGCAGGACCTGCGCGTCGACGTGGCGTGCGTGGGCCCCGGCGTCCGAGTCAACGCGGCCAGGTGCGGCAATTACAGGAGCCGCGTCGACGTCGACGGCCGCGCCGCGTCGGTGGACGTCGGCGAGCTCTACGCCGACGAGGAGAGGCGGTTCCTCCTGTTTCTGTACGTGCCACGTGCCGGGGACGACGATGACGTCACGCACCTAGTCTCGGTACGCTGCTCGTACCGCGACACGGCGAGCGGACGCGTCAAGCACGTGGCCGCCGGCGAGGGCGCGGTGGTGCGGCGGCCGCGCCACGTGGAGGAGGCAGCGGTGGAGCGTTCGAGGGAGGTGGAGCGGGAGCGCGTGCGGGTGGAGGCGACGGACGGCATCGCGGCGGCTCGGGCGGCGGCGGAGCGGGGCGCGCACGCGGAGGCGGTGGACATCCTGCGGAGCGGGCGGCGGGCGGTGTCGCGGTCCCACGTGGCGCGCGAGGGGGACGCCACGTGCGCGGCGCTGGCGCGGGAGCTGCGGGAGATGCGCAAGCGCGTGGCGGACCGGTGGCGGTACGAGCAGTCAGGGCGCGCGTACATGCTCGCCGGGCTCAGCTCGCACGCGCAGCAGCGCGCCACGTCGACGCAGGTGTTCGCGCGGGCCCGCGGCGAGGAGTCGGCGGAAGAGTACAGCGTGGCGGTGGCCACGGCGGGTGGGACCACGTCGTACATGACGCCTGCGATGCTGGACATGCTGGACCGGTCGCGGAGGTCGCGGGAGCACCAACGCCAACAACCGCACACCAAAGACATGAGAAGAACCTTCTAATGAAAGCCACTTGGTTTTTGATCCGCCTAAACTGTGTGCTGCCAAAGTAAATGATGAAAGCGGTTTTTGACTTTTGTATGACTTTATTTACAAACAAGCATACAATTGTAAAAGATATATTTTTGAAAAAGTAATCACTTCATTTAAGATGATCAAACTAAAATATCTTCACGACACGAGCTCACCTCGAAATAGAAGTACACGCTTGCTCATAGCAGGCTAGGCGTGTTGACAGAGTGAAATTCCAAAATAATGTTAGGCTTTTGTGAGTACTTTGTTGCAAAAATAATGGCGATGTTTCTCTGAGTTGGACCAGTAGTCTTAAACGTGCAGGGACTTGGCTGCATATAAATACACAAAAGCAGCTAGGACGGAAACCGTCCGATTCAGCACCGACAAGAGGATAGTCTTGGCTCCGGCGAGCAAGAAGATGAGGAGGGAGACGCCGGAACTCCCGGACGACGTCATCGAGGACATCTCTCGGCGCGGCTGCCGGCCAAGTCGGTGCTGCGGTGCCGTTGCCTCTCCCGAGGGTGCGCCACCGTGCTGTCTTCCGGCGGTTTCGTCGACCACCACCTGACCTTGCCAACCGTGGAGGAAACCGCCTCCGTTGGCTGTCCGCTTGGTGTCGCGAGCACCCCTGCGTCGGGTTGGTCACCCAGTCATGCCGCGGCCTCGTCGTCGTGCACGACTACGCCGCGGGGGTCTACTACGTCTGCAATCCGTCGACAGGGGCAGATGGCCTCGCTACCACCGGCGGACGGCACGGCGCCGACGTGTCTTGGGCTCGGCTACGCCGACCAACAACACAAAGTGGTGCGCGTCTGCGGTGGGTACGACGTTGGCGGCGGCGGCGCGGGCTACTGGCGGCGAACGCTGCGAAGCCACCACCGTGCGCGGTACAGACAACCGGCGTGCTTGTGTAGGGCTACGTGCACCGGAAATCGTCTAATACGGGTGCTCGGAGGTACGGCCCCTCTATCCGCCTTAGAACCAATATCGAGATGCGAGTAGCCGGTAGTTTATTCTTATTCTTTGTCAGCAGCTTTACAGCTTTACAGAAATATACTATGGCACAGTTCCATTAGTGTTTTTTAGTTGCTTTTTTGTTAATGGTTTGAGACTTTTTAATGACCTTAACAAACGTTAATAAGTACATATTATATTCAGAGTATATGTTATACTGTTGCTGTTTTTATATTTCTTTCTTTTTTATATTTTCGCCGCTTTGCGACGACTATCCAGAAGTTAACCGCTACATATTATAGTTACTTACGAGAACATGTGTACATGTTGTACTGTTGCTGTCTCTGTAACTCCTTTTATTTTCATATTTTCGCCGCAAGCGGCGATCACACATATACAAAGTTAATTGATATCATCTGGATGTACTTGTTATCTTTATAATCCCTCCATTCTAAAATATAAGTATTTGTTAACTTTACCATTCTTCTTATTTAAAGACTTTTTATGTAAATATATACATAAATAAGTCATGTTTAAGCGTTTTAAGACAAATTAAAATTGAAAAGATTTAATTTAACTAGCTCTTGGAATATGAATAGCGGTACTTAAAATATGAATAGAATAGTAAACAGCAGCAGACCACAACCATTAAAAAAAGATCTCAAACAAGTAAAGCTTTTTAGACATGTGAGGACGCGAGTTCCCAAGCCTACAAAAGCGCACGGATTCCTACAGGGGGTGTACTTGCGAGTACGCGTAAAATATTCGCGTTGCTACGTGCACCGGCTCGCCGCTAGCGGCACCGTCGATGCCAAAGTGTTGGGCACTCTTGTATCCTTGTCCGTCCAAGACAAGACGTTCAGGTCCATCCCGCTTCCGCACCGCGCCTGCAGCAAGGTCATCATTGCTTCACCTGAAACCGGTGGCGGCGGAGGGATGCCAGCTGGTCCTCGTCTCCCACCGCGCATCCGGATCATGTGACGTGTGGATGCTTCATCAAGGGAAGAATAAGTGGGTAAGGACGGCCATCGAGGACGATCAAGGAGGAGGGCAAGTCGAGGAGAGCCTCGCCTGTGTGGGCCGACCGCACAAGGACCTTCTCTTCTCGCCGCCGTCCACCTAGGTCCTGTCGCTAGCCCTGCGCCGGCTCCCGGCATGCGCGCTCGGCCGGATCAAATCCGTCTACCGGAGCTGGCGCGCCATCATCGATAGCGACCGTTTCATCCTGTCACATAACGACTACCACTGGCGGCTTAGTAGCAGCACCATCTTGTTCACGTGCTTCCTGCCAAACAAGGAGCCGCTCGGCAGTCCCCCGTGCCGTCGCTAACGGACCGCAGAACGTTCGTCTCCAAGCCGTGCCATGGCCTTGCCCTCCTCACCTGCAGAGGAACCACAACCCTGTTCAATCCAGTCACCAGAGTTGCATAGGTACGGCGGGAGAGGAGGGGCTACGGCGTGGCGGGGGTGGCAACTTTTGGGACGGAGGGGGAGGGGAGGCGGTGATCGGATGGGGACGAGGGAGTAGGGTTTGGGCTTCATTTTATATCGTGTGGATTGGGTGGTGGGCTGATGGGCCATGTAGCGGCGGGTAATGGAGTGGGCCGCCATTAAAAATGAGTCAAATACTGTAGCGGTGAGGAATTTGGCCTGCGCTGCTATTGGATTTTGGCCTCCGCCATTATAGGCTGATTTTGTAGTAGTGAAAGGTAGAGATAAACGTTAAGAGTGGGTTCACAAACTCAGATCTCCGTGATCTGTCTACTCACAATCTTACGGAACTCCTTCTGCATAGATAAACAAGATAAAACATGTAAGAAAATTTCAAAAGTAACTAGAGTAACATATGGTCTCTCCTATCCGTGTTTCCTATGAATTACATCTCTAGCCTACCCTAGCTTCCGTGGGATAAAAGGCTATGTTGTTCTTGTTGTAATCTAGCACCGTGTGAAAATATGAGGAACAAAAATAAGATGGATAGCCAATAAAGAAATTTAAACTTTACAGTGTTACTAAGAATCTTGAAAATTTTATGATGGTTGATAAGAAATTACTCCTTTATTTATTCTGAGCGGTCCTATAGCCCGACTTAAGCTTATCATTTATATTGTGGAACTATAAAAATTAGGTAGTGCAGCAAGCAGGTCCACCAATCATCCATTTTATAAGGGCATTGTAGCAGTTAAATTTCTACATACCTCTGCAGACGAGCGTGCTCTCAAAGATTTGGAGTTAGCAGATAACATGCTCAGAATGTTGCTGATAATATCTGATGTCTCTAAATGATACTCCCTCCGTTCAGAATTATAAGACGTTTTTGACTTTTGGACATCGGACCATCCGTCTTGTTCAAAATTTTTATGCAAATATAAAAACTAACATGTCATACTTAAAGTATCTCTAGTGATAAAACAAACTATAACAAAACAAATGATATTTACATAATTTTTTTGAATAAGACGAAAGGTCAAACGTAACATCCGAAAGTCAAAGTGTCTTATAATTTCGAACGAGAGGGAGTAGCTTGCAGGGAAAACAATGGAAATGCCTTGGCACCAAAATGATCAGCAAGTGCGCCTGGTGCCTAATAAATGAGATCAAGAGTAAAGTCATATGATAACTACGGGGTAAGGTTTGACAAATGGTTAGTGTGTCGAACATGAGATCAAGATAGAAACAATTACCTCCGACTTTTTTTGGTGTGTCGAAACTGAAATCTATGCATAGACTGATTTCTAATACAAGTTCAGAAACCGTCATAGCTACTGAAAAATCACCATCCCATCCCTGCATGAAGTCCATAGTCTCATCCAATAACTCAATAGTAGCACTATTCCTCTCCATTGCCACCATCAAGGAGTCATCATCAAACACCTTTACTTCCACTTCATTTATGATTTTAGAGTACTACTATAGGTCCAACTCGATTGTCCAACCAGTCCAACTAATATAAAAGATATCACAGTAAATAGGCTCAAAAACATCACTTGTGTCTTGATTGGACACAATAGTTGTACAATTGGGTTGGGCCTATAGCATTTTCCATGATTTTAAACAATCCTTTAGCCGACTTAAGGTTATGGTTCTTTCTTTCCAGATCATGAATCTGTGCATGTCATTAAGCAAACGGTTGAAAATTAAAGCAAGGTAAGAATTGACAATAAATATTCCCCTTTTTTAAAGTAGTGAGAATTGATTATAGTAGTGAGAACTGATTATTGGCTAACCTGATCTTCCAATGACTTCATCAACGTTGCTTTTCTTCTTTCCTATACCGTCCATGAATATGAAATAAAAGTTAAGCTAGATGTATATGATAGGGGTAAGTGGTGATGTTTAACATTAAAACAATAATTAAGGCACCAACCAGGGGTGGAGCCACTCGGGGAATAGCTGCCTGTGCAGCAGCAGCCTCTTGGCTCCCAAAACAACTATTCTTCCTCAGTAAATTAGAAAAAAATGCCATGTAAAATTTCAATGATAGATTCAATTAATTCGACAACAAGCAATCAACACCCCCTAAAGTCATTCCCTGGCACCAACTAACAATCATTCTCTATTTGACTTCTCTGTCTCATGCATCTTTCCCACTAGTCTCATGTCTCCCTATGAGTTCTTGCTCTAGATTGGTGTTCGTGCCGTGATGTTGTAAACTGATATATTGGGTTTATCACTAACCACCCTTTAAGGTACGTGCTCCCTACTTGTACCAAAAGGGGTTATTGCTGCAATCAATCGGCGCCGCCGAGCTTTCCTCTGGACCGGTGAGGACAATTGCTTGGGTTCTAAGTGCCTTTTTGCTTGGGAAAAGGCTTGTCTTCCTCGCAGTGAGGGCGGCCTTGGAATCAAAGATCTGGCCTTGCAAAACAAGTGTCTTCTCTCGAAATTCGTCCATAAGTTCTTCACACCGGACCCCTCGTCGTGGCAACCCTGGATTCGTTCCAACTCACACGTCCACCACTTGTTTCACCGGTGACTCCTTCCCTGCATCTCCTCCTCTCTAATTCTCCACCAAACCTATAGAGCACTCGATCGCTTGTGTGTTCGCAATGGCTCTTCCACCTCCTTCTAGTTCGACGATTGGCTCCACGTTGGCCCACTTTGCCTACATCTCCCTGCCCTCTTCTCTCGGTCTTTAGACCCTCACGCAAGCGTCGTCGTAGTGTTGAACGAGGCAGAGCTGCCACTTGATCCTAGACTTGCCCGCGTTGCCGCCAATGAACTAGAGTCTTTGCACACACTAACATCCAACTTTGAATTTGATGACGGGCCGGACGAACGAACATACGTCTAGGATGGCTCCATGTGCTTTTCTTCTGCTGCAACTTACAAGTCTATGATCTCCACCGACGTTCCGGACTTAAATGGTGATGTGCTCCGGAGCACGAAGGTCCCGCTAAAGCTCGATTTTTCGCATGGCGTCTGTTGTGCCATGATCGCCTGCCAACGAGAGTCCAACCTCCTCCACAAAGCGATGCTTGGATAGGGTCGACGCCTTCCGCCCTCGGTGCCCCGATACCCCCGAGACGACCGACCACCTCTTCTTTAGCTACGGTCCAGCGATGGAGCTCTTCGACAGGCTCGCCGTCACCTCTATGACAGCATGTGTGCTCTCACCGTGGGCCCTGGTCCGCTCATCGCCGAGTTCGCTTTTGTCCGGCCGGACATCGTGCTTATGCTGCTATGGCAGCTATGGAAATACTGCAACGACTTGGTATTCTCCCGCGCCAACACAAATGTTGGGACAAACACCAAGCTCCTCCTCAACGACCTTGACCTGCGGGGCTACGGATACATGACACATGTACATATAACCACTCGTCGGTGTGTGAGGACACCTCCGAATGGGGGCCTGTCTAGGCTCCCTTCGGTAGGTTCGAGGAGAGGACGGATCCGCTCGTGCGAACGTAGATGATCCTAGGAAGCAAGAACACGCAAGGTCTTACCCGGGTTCGGGCCGCAAGATGCGTAATACCCTACGTCCCGCTCTCGTGTGTATTGGAAGAAAAAACCTCCCTATTACATGGGGGTACCCCCTCCTTTTATAGGGCAAGGAGGGGAGTACTGTACAAGTACCCGGAGGGGTACCCGGGCACCCGGTGGGGGTCCGGTCCTCTCTGGAATATTCCGACACGATCCCGACACAAATCCGTTGTGGTCTCCGTTCCTCGGTTCGCGTTTCCAATCTCTTCCTTCCTATTGGCCGAGAGCCCTCCCGGCACCGTAGCCGCGCGTCTTCCCGAGACGCGGCGCATGGGGAAGACGCGCGCTCGTCTTGTCGGGCTGCGCCGCCACGGCGGACACTCGAGCGTCGCATTAATTCCGGGTGGTTGGGGCGTCGGAGGAAGCTACCGGAAGCATCCTCCTCCCTGTTGCCCCCGCTCCTCCGTCGTTCATGGGCCGCGTGGGCTTCGTGGGCTCCTCCAACCCGCCGCAGCCGCCTTTATCTTCGGTTCGCGTGTAGTGGGCCCGCCCGGAGTCTGCGCTTACATACCGGGGCGGCCGGTTGCCGAGGCACGTCTTCCACTTCGCCTCTCGCCTCCTCGTCTCTTCGTCTCCTCAACTTCCCCTTCGCTCCTGCGCTTCCTCGCGCCGCCTTCTCCGCCGATCCGCGCCGCCGCCTCGCCGCAGCCGCTCGCCGACGTCGGGATGGCCCGCGGAAGGTCCTCCCCCGCCGCAGCAGTTCGCGCGCGCACTCGCCGTCGGCGGAAGCCCCGCCAACGGCGCGGTTGCCCGACGCTAGGGTCGACATGTCACGGCTTTCGCCCTTCCCGCCGGCGGACGGTGATAGGGCCGTTCGCGTTGGGGGCCTTTGCCGCCGCCGACCGGAGGGCTGGAGATCCTCCACTTCGTATCCTTCGTTGTCGCCGGCGCCGTTCCCCCGCCTTCTCCGATTTCTTCCTCGGAGGTGCTCCGGGCGTATGGGATCCGCATGGCGCACCTCACGCCGAATGCGGTCGCGGCGCCGGCCGTGTTCGCCCATTTATGCGAAGGATTCGTGGGGTGCAGCCGTGCTTCCCCATATTCCAACGCTACTTCAAGATGACGCTTACCAACGCCTCGGAGGTGATCGGGTGCGTCCGGCTGACCGCCCGGCCCGACAGCGGGTACATAGAGTACTCGCCCAGCAGCAAGGTGGAGGCCTGGAAGAGGGCCCGGTTCGTGGTGCCGTACGAGAAGGACCTCCGTCGCCTCCGCGTCCCGCCGGTCCCGGCCCAACATTTGGCCGTCCGGGACGCCGTGCCCCGCCTTCCCGAGGGCATGATGCCGGTGGTCAACCGGATCGCGGCGCTCGCCGCGGCCGGCTCGACTTCGCGCGGGGTGGTGCACGACTTCCTCGAGCGCAACATCGCGCCCCTTCGCCGGAGATCGGTCCCGTCGTGGATGTACCGGGACTTCAACTTCGCCGGCCGCACTCGCACGGGGCGGGCTCGGACCTGCCCGAGGCCGCGAGCGGTTCGCCTAGTCCACGCCGACCGGGAAGAAGTGGCCCGCCTCCTTCGCGTACCGGAAGGTGCCGGGCCCCTTCATCGGTCGGCGAACAAGCGCGTCGTCCTTGACGGCATGCCCCGGCCGGGGCCGCTCGGGTTTCTTGACACGATCCCGGCTCCCACTCCTGGTCTCCGGGTACCCGAGTCACGCCTTCCTCCGACCGGGTGCGACGGCCGCCCCGGGGGTGCCTCCGAGCTCCGGGTGGTGGCCCCGGCACTGCGAGGCCTGCTCCGAGCGCGCGGGACAAAGGCAAGGGAAAAAGGTCTCCGTCGCCCCCTCCTCCGACTCCTCCGGGTCCGCCTGCCTTCCACGGAAGCGGGCCCGGCGAGCTTCGCCGGCGCCGGTGACGGGGGCCGCTCCACGAGAGAAGTCCCCTGCAGCCGCACCGGTGCAAGCGACCGGGTGGACGCGCGACGGGTAGGAAACTTTTCTCTCTTTTTACTTAATCCGTGTGCCCGGTGTGCTGCACTTCGTCTCACCGTAGGCTGATGGTTGCGAGATGTGTTCGATCCGCTTTGTTTGCGGGATCGTCCGGATCGAACCGGACCCGGACCTGGTCCCTTTGAACCCCAAGGCGGCCGGTGCGGCTCGGCGGCCGGAGCGGAGGACGGCGCGGGAGGGGCAACGAGTGCCCCCGAAGAGGTGGCCGCCGGTGCCCCCGAGGAAGAGGTCGCGAGACGGTCCCGCGGAGGTGGTCGCGAGTGCCGCCGGAGAGGGGGCCGCGGGCACTCCCGAGGAGGTGGCTGCAGGTGTCACCGAAGAGGAGGCCGCGGGTGCCCTCGCCGGCGAGGAGGCTGCGGGCGCCCTGCCGGAGAGGAGGCCACGGGTGCCTCTGCCGGAGCCGACCTTGGCCGGGTGTCGCCTCCTCCGGCCGGGGACGTGCCGGGTGCTTTCCCGATCGGCACCGCCGGCGTCCACCACGGTCTTCCACTCCACGGCCGGGTGCCGGCGCCGCCAGCCCTATAGTGCTTGGAGGGGAATGACTCCCCTCCGCGCGTTCGGTCGGAGCCGGAACGGTGGTCGGCGGAGACACTTCGTCGACCGCCGCCGTAGGGGCCGGGTACGGGCGCGGCGAGCGGGTCACCTTCGGGTCGCTCGGGCGGCATGGGTCGCCACAAGATTGGCGATGTGCTCGGGGAGGCCACCCGGTCGCTTCTTGCCATGAAGGCGGCCGTGGAGGAGGCGGATGCGTCCCCGGAGGACCGGGAGGCCGCGGCGGCCGAGCGCGAGGCGGAGGTGGCGGAGGCCCGGCGGGCCCCGGAGACGGCGGTGAAGCCGGCCCGGCAGCGATATCGGCGCCGCATGGAGGAAGTCCAGCACGAGCCGGACCAAGCTGCCGGCATCGGCGATCGGCCGCCGAGAAGCTGCGTGACGCCAAGGCCCGCGAGGCTGAAAGCGTGAACCGCCTCCATGACGTCCTGGAGCGGGAGCGTGCTCGTGCAGCTCCGCGGCGCGCGAGTTGGAGGAGGCGGAGGCCCAAATGGACCTCCGCGAGGCGGCCGTGACCCGTCGCGAGGTGACCGCGGCGGCTCGCGAGGAGGAGCCGAAGGAGCGTGCCGGCGCGCTTGCCCTTCGGGAGGCTGCGCCGGGCGAGCGGGAGCGGGCCGTCGGAGCGGCCGAGGCGAGGGTGCAGCACGTCGGTGACTCCTTGGCCTCCCGGGAGGCGGCGCTTAGGGGACGCGAGGGCGCCCTTGCTACCCGGGAGGAGCAGGTCCGGCTCGCGAGAACGAAGCCGCCGTTCGAAGGAAGCCTTGTTGTCGGAGGCGGCCCGTCTCGCTCGGGCCGAGGAGCAGGTCCGCGGCATCGCCGACGGGTTGGCGCACCGCGTCCGCGAGGAGACTCTCGCAGGGGCCCGGAAGGCCTTCGCCGTCGAGCTTAAAGCGATGGAGAAGAGCCGGGACGAGTACCGCCGGCGGGTCGAGCGGTTGGAGGCCCGGTTGAAGAAGTCGGGTCGCGGCTCTTCCGCCGCAGCCGATGGCGATGACCTCCGGCGGCAGCTCGCGGAGGCGCGGTCCCGGCCTGAGGAATCCGAGCTTCGGCGCGTTGAGCTGAGCGAGCGAGCGACGAGCCGGCCTCGGCGGCGCGGACGCAGGCGGAGATCGCCGCCGAGGTGCACCGGGCGGTTTCGTCGGCACTGTTCGAGGCGGGTCCGCCTCGTCTTCCCGAGCCCCTTGACCGCGGCGCGGCTCGGGTACGCCTTCGCCATGCGGGGGTGGTTGACTCTCCGAGCAGCTCGAACACCCGGGTGGCGGAGGTCCTGGAGGAGGAGGGGCGGCAAACCATAGCCGCGGCCCTGGAGGAGGTGCTCGGCGAACGCGCCGGTGCTCGGTGCCCGGGTTCCCGCTCCTAGCCGTGGTGAATGGCGACGTCCCTGCGGGTGAGCACGCCGCGGCCAAGGCGCGAGCACGCGCCGTCGCCCGTGCCTTTGCCGAAAGCTTCAAGCGGGGCTAAATGCCCGCTTCCTCCACCTGCGCGTGGCTTGCTCGGCGCCCGTGCCTTTTTGTTTGTAATGAACCTGTTCTCCGTGTAAGCTAGAAACTTAAGTTCAAACTTATCGGTGTCAATGAAAAGCTTAAACCGGTTGTTCCCTCCGTTCCGTGCGATTGTCCGCGTGCGTCGTGTAGTCGTAGGCCGTTTGGTAATTTGTAGTTGCGCTTAGAGCGCGATTCGCGGCGCCCGAGCCTCAACTAGCCAAAACGCCTTCCGACTTCCGACTAAGTCATTGACCTTCCTTGCCCGTCGGAGGAAAGCAAGGTCTTAAACATGCACGACAGCGATCCTGCGAGAAGTAGGAAAAGAAGCGACCGGGCGCTGTTTTTCATTTAAAACATGTCGAGTACAAGTGCCGTGGCGATCGTGGCCGTGGCGATGAGACTTCCGGGTACTACCCGGGACCATTGGCTACGAGAATATTCTAAGGGTAGAATTTCTTTAGGTGCTCAATGTTCCAAGCGCTTGGTTCGGGTACCCGTCCTCCGACTCCAGCCGAACGGATCCGGGCGGGTGACGGCGATGACGAGGAAGGGCCCTTCCCACATGGGGGTTAGCTTATCCTTGCCTTCACGCGTCCGAGCCCGTCGGAGGACAAGGTCTCCCGGTGCAACTCCGGGGTCGCACGCGTTGTCGATGATAGCGGCGCAGGCCCCGGAGGTACCTCGCGCTTCGCGATAGTACTCGTCGTCTCGCCTCTTCGAGGAGGTCGATGTCGTCGTGCCGCCGGGTGTCTTGGTCGGCTTCGTCAAACGCAGCGACTCGGGGGCCATTGAACCGGGTCTCCGTGGGTAGCACCGCTTCGCACCGTACACGAGGAAGAAAGGCGTTTCGCCGGTGGCTCGACTCGGTGTGGTGCGTAGTGACCAGAGCACGGATTGGACCTCGCTCACCCACTTGGAGCCTCTCTTCTTCAACGGGTCAAATGATCTTGTTTTCAGACCCTTGAGGATTTCTCCGTTGGCGCGTTCGACTTGGCCGTTGCTTTGTGGGTGGGCTCTTGAAGCGAAGCGGATCCGGGTGCCGAGGGAGTCGCAATACGCTGCGAAAGCATGGCTCGTGAACCGGGTCCCGTTGTCCGTGATGATCCGCTGCGGCACCCCGAATCTTGCAATGACGTTCTTCATGAACTTGACCGCCGAGTTCCGGTCTATCTTTGTCACGGCTTCAGCTTCGACCCACTTTGTGAACTTGTCGATGGCCACGTATAGCCATCCGTACCCACCCGGGGCGATCGGAAATGGCCCCACGATGTCCAAACCCTAGACCGCGAACGGCCGGGATAAGGGAATTGTTTGAAGGGCTTGAGCGGGCAAGTGTGTCCGCTTGGCATGAAACCGGCACGCCTTGCGGTGTTGCACCAGCCTGGTGGCGTCCTCGGAGGGCTGTCGGCCGTAGTAACCTTGCCGAAAGGCTTTCCCGACCAGCGTGCGGGGAGCGTGGTGGCTGCCGCACTCGCCTTCGTGGATCTCAACGAGTATGTCGTTGCCTTCTTCCGTCTTGACGCACTTCAGACAAAACGCCATTGGCACTGCGTTTGTACAGCCTCGCCATCAACGGTGGCATATCGCCCGGCTCGTCGGGCTAGGCGCTCCGCATCCGTGTCGTCTTCCGGAAGGATGTCGTCACGCAGGTACCCGAGGATGTCGTCCATCCGGCGAGCGTCCTGCGGCTCACCGCCGGCGCTTCTTCGCTATTCTGCGGGTGCTGCAGATCCTGCGGGTGCGCTTGCGCTTTGTTGTTGCTTGTCTCGGAGCTCGGTCGGCGTCGAGGCCGAAGGGGATGTCAAGATCTCCATGAACGTCCCGGTGGGGCTGGAGCTCGCGTAGAGGCCACCCGGGACGGTTCGTCGGCAATGTGATTGTCGGCCCTAGGTACGTGACGCACTTCGAGGCCGTTGAACTTCCTTTCCATCCGCCCGATCGTCGCGAGGTACGCGGCCATCTCGCGGGTCGTTGCACTCGGTACTCCTTGGACACCCGGTTAACGACGAGTTGCGAGTCCCCCTTGGCGAGGAGGCGCGTGACACCCAGGTCAACCGCGATTCGCAGCCCCGCCGGGAGAGCTTCGTATTCCGCCATGTTGTTGGTGCACCCGAAGTGTAGTTGGACCGCGTAGCGCAGCTCGTCGCCGGTTGGTGACAGCAGTAGCACTCCTGCTCCCGCACCGTTGAGGGTGAGGGAACCGTCGAAGAACAACGTCCGGTGGACACCGGGTGCGTCCTCGCTGCTGCACTCGGGTGCTGAACTCCTCGCGCTCGATTTCGGGGTGGGAGTCCACTCAGCCACGAACTCGGCCGGAGCCCGGCTCTTGATGATGTGTGTGCTCGAGGAAGGACAAGTCGAACTCTCCCAGCTCCACGGCCCATTTGGCCACTCGCCCGGTCGCTTCTCGTTGCGCGAGTATGGTCTCCGAGTGGTGCCGTCGTTACCACCCGGATGGGGTGGCCTTGGAAGTAGTGTCGCAGCTTCCGGGACGCGATGAGTACCGTGTAGAGCATCTTCCGGTACTGTGGGTACCGGGTCTTGGCGTCCCGCAAAACCTCGCTGATAAAATACACCGGCGCTGGATGCGCCGAGTGCGAGGCTCGGCCTCCGGGGTGCGGGCCCCGGCTCGCTCTCGCTTGTCGTAGTAGTCGGGGCCGAAGCCCCGGGTGATGCAGCATCGGTACGAGTGCTGACGTCGGGCGTGGTTGGAGCAGATCCCGCCCCGCTCTCAATGCGAGACGTGGTCGGAGCCGGAGCCCCGGGTGGGGTGGGATCAACGCGTCCATCTTCGCTTCTCCGGTCGTGGTCCCCGCTTCGCCCAAATCATGCGACCGAGGTCGGAGCCGGAGCCCCGGGTGAAGCCGGGAGCCACACCATCCGTAGTGCTGGGGACCATTCCGGTACCCCACCGGGTTGGCCGGGCGGCCGCATCGCAGGCCATGCCGTGAGCGGAAGCGTCCGTAGCCCCGGGTGTTCCGGAGCTCGCGAACCGGTCGCAGCCGGAGCCCCGGGTCGGTTTGAGCCACCTCCCCGAGCCGTCGAGGCGCCCGCGCTTGTTGGTCCGCCGAGAGCCGCGAGGCGCCCGCTCCGGTCGTTCGACCACCGGAGCCGCGCCGACCACTTGAGGATTAGCCGCTATGTACGAAGTAGTGGTTCACCCGGTTCGGGGCGACTAGAACGGGCGCGGAAGACGGGTAGCGCTTGAGGTCTTGTAAAGCTTCGTCGGCTTCCGGGTCCACTCGAACCTGTCCGTCCTCTTCATCGGCTTGAACAGGGGTAGAGCGCGTTCGCCCGTGCGCGAAATGAATCGGCCAAGGGCCGCCATGCTTCCGGCTAAGCGTTGCACGTCCTTGAGTCGTCTTGGGGGCGGATTTCTTCGATGGCCCGGATCTTCTCCGGGTTTGCTGCGATCCCGCGGTGCGAGACCGGGAAGCCGAGTAGCTTCCCTGCTGGTACGCCGAAGACGCATTTCTCCGGGTTGAGCTTCACCCGGTTACGGCGCAAGTTGGAGAAAGTCTCCTCTAAGTCGAACAGGAGAGACGGTGCCTTGCGGCTCTTAATGACCAAGTCGTCCACGTATGCCTCCACGTTCCTCCCGATTTACGAGTCCGGAGTTAGGCGCATGGCTCGTTGGAACGTGGGGCCTGCGTTTTTGAGACCGAAAGGCATGCTCACGTAGCAAAAGCTCCCTGCGGGAGTCATGAAAGCGGTCTTCTCCTCGTCCTCCCTAGCCATACAGATTTGGTGGTACCCGGAGTACGCATCCAACATGCAAAGCAGGTCGCAGCCTGCGGTGGAGTCTACTACGGAGTCTATCCGGGCAACGGGAACGGGTCTTTCGGGCAGGCCTTGTTCAAGTCGGTGTAGTCCACGCATATCCGCATCTTGCCGTTGTTCTTGGGCACGACCACCGGGTTGGCGAGCCACGTCGGATGCGTGACCTCCCGGATGAACTTGGCCTCCGAAGCCTCTTGATCTCGGCCCGGATGAAGTCCTCGCGCTCGGGGCTCGGCGCCTCGCCCGCCGCTTCACGGGTCTCGCGGCAGGGTCGACTTTGAGTTGGTGCTCAATCACCTTCCTGGGTATGCCCGGCATGTCCGAAGGATGCCGGGCAAAGATGTCGCTGTTTGCTTGGAGGAAGGTGACGAGCGCGAGTTCCTATTTCGGGTCGAGGTCGCCACCGATGGTGGTGGTCTTGTCCTCCGAGCCCCCGAGTGAGATCTTCTTGGTGGACACTTCCCCGGTGTCCGAGAGCTTCGCCCGCTTGGAGTCGGAGGGTGCTGCGGGTTTCTCCGGAGCGCCGTGCGCTCTCTTTCCGTGAGAGCTTTCGTCGGCTGCCATCTCGGCCGCCGGGATGTCCTCGAGGCGAGGCTACGGCCTTGACGGCGTCCGCCCTTTCCACAATGACACCCTTGGGACCCGGCATCTTTAGAGTAAGGTACGCGTGGTGCGGTATGGCCATGAACTGGTTTATGCCGGGTCTCCCAATGATGGTATTGTAGGGGAGGCCGATGTCGGCCACGTCGAAGAGGAGCTTCTCCGTGCGGAAGTTGCTCCGGGTGCCGAAGGTGATCGGGAGCTCGATCCGGCCCAAGGGGCGGGAGCTACCCGGGAGCACGCCGGAGAAAGGACGGGAGGGCTGCAAGTCGGCGCGCGCCCACCGCAGCGAGTCGTAGACCTTCGGGGTGATGAGGTTGAGGCTTGCGCCTCCGTCGATGAGGGTGCGCCCCACCTTCTTGTTGCGGATAGTGGGCGACACGACCGGAGGGATCTTCCCCTTGGTGTTGTCGGGGCCCACCATGTCGCTCTTGTCGAAAGTGATGGGGACATCCGCCCACTTCGGCGAGGGAGCCGTGGCCTAGTCCTCGGTGATCGCGAGGACTTCACGGCGGAAGCGCTTGGCCTCACCCTTGGATGCGAAGCTCGAGGAGCCCCGCCGATCACGGCGATGGAGTCGTCCGCGCTCCGGTACGCCTCGACTTCCTCCTCCTCCTCCTCTTCCTTCTCCTTCTCGGCCTTCTCGGCCGTCCGCCGCTCGTCGCGCCGCTTGATGCTTGCTCGGATGTAGCGGCACTCCGACCGGTCGTGGTCGTTGGTGCGGTGGAAGTAGCATGCGAAGGTACCGGGGACTTGGCCGGCGACTTGCCGGCACCCGCGGGTGGTCGTCGCCGCGCCCTTTGGGGACGGACCTCCGGCCGCGGCCACCTCTTCCGCCCTTCGCTTGCGCGCGAGATTCTTCTTCCGCTTCTTGGAGAGGGCGCCTTCCGGCTTGGGGAGGCGGCACCCGGGTTGGCCTCGAGTCGGAGGGTCGTGCCACGCCCGGGCTTCCGGCGGCGGGCGCATCCGTCGGCCAGCCGGAAGAGGTCGGTGACCGTCTCCGGCCGGTGCACACCCAGCTCGCCCGGGATGTCCTTGTCCCGGACACCGTGGCAAAAGGCGCAGACCACCCGGGCGGGGTCGATGCGCGGGATAGTGTTGCGGACTTGACCGAGCGCCGCATGAAGGCCCGCAGCGTCTCGCCCGGCTTCCGGACGATGCGGTCCAGGTCGATCCGGCTCCCGGGCGCTTCGACGTCCCTCGGAAGTTGGCCATGAACTCTCGACACAAGCCGCGCCACGAGGTGATGGACTCCGGCGCCGGGTTCATGAACCATGACCGGCCGAGTCCTTGAGGGCCGGTGGAAGTAGTTGGCCATGATGTCTTCGGTGCCGCCGGCGGCTTTGACGGCGGTGGAGTATATCTGCAGGAATTCGTCAGGGGGGCGGTCCCATCGTACCTCTCGGGAAGGTCCGGCGGAACTTGCCGGGCCACGTGACCCCGCGCGAGCGCGTCGAGAGGGCGGTGCAGCCCCGAGGAAGGAGGGGTCGTGCCCCGAGTCTTGCGCTTGGGGTGGCGCTCGGGAGATGACTCCGTCTCCGCGACGTCGTCGTCGCGGGCGGAGGACCGCTCGCGCTCACGCTCACGCTCGCGCGAGCGCTCGATGCCTACCCGAGCGTCTTCTCCCTCGCGGCGACGTTTGTTGAGGTCGTTACGCAAGTCGCGGCGGCCCCGCCTCTGCGGCGAGTGGACGGTGAGCGACGCTGCCGGCGGTGGCTTGTCCCGTGCGCGGTTGGCGCGGCGGTTGCCGTCGGCCGGCGGCGGTGGCGGCGGCCGACGGACGGGCCCACCTGTCGCCTAGCTCGCGCCGTGTCGAGGAGCCGGCCCACACTAGTGAGCCACTCCTTCGCTTGCTCTCCTCCCGCCGGCTCCACCGGTGGGTTGTTGAGCATGGTCTTCACAGCGGTTAAGGGGTCGTCCCCTTCCTCCTCCTGGAAGAGGCGGCGTGCGGTGGCGCGCTCGGACGCCGGCGGCGTGACGGCCCGAGCGCTGCGACCGGCGGAGGGTTGGTTCCCCGCCGCGAGCCCAGCCTGCCGTAGCGCCGGTGCGGCCGCCGGGACTCGAGTGCCCCGCACGGCGACGGTTGCGGTGTCGACGCCCGAGGACGCCCGGCTGGAGACACCGTCCGCCGTTCGCGGCGTCTCCAAAGATCTCTCCATGTCCACGCAATGGAACTTCGGTGCACGGCGAGATCTACGACCTCCCCTTCCCGGCGCGCCAAATGTCGGTGTGTGAGGACACCTCCAAATGGGGACCTGTCTAGGCTCCCTTCGGTAGGTTCGGGGAGAGGACGGATCCGCTCGTGCGAACGTAGATGATCCTAGGAAGCAAGAACACGCAAGGTCTTACCCAGATTCGGGCCGCAAGATGCGTAATACCCTACGTCCCGCTTCTATGTGTATTGGAAGAAAAACCTCCCTATTACATGGGGTACCCCCTCCTTTTATAGGGCAAGGAGGGGAGTACTGTACAAGTACCCGGAGAGGTACCCGGGCACCCGGTGGGGGTCCGGCCCCTCCCGGAATATTCCGACACGATCCCGACACAAATCCGTTGCGGTCTCCGTTCCTCGGTTCGCGTTCCCGATCTCTTCCTTCCTATTGGCCGAGAGCCCTCCCGGCACCGCAGCCGCGCGTCTTCCCGAGACGCGGCGCATGGGGAAGACGCGCGCTCGTCTTGTCGGGCTGCGCTGCCGCGGCGGACACTCGAGCGTCGCATTAACTCCGGGTGGTTGGGGCGTCGGAGGAAGCTACCGGGAAGCTTCCTCCTCCCTGTTGCCCCCGCTCCTCCGTCGTTCATGGGCCGCGTGGGCTTCGTGGGCTCCTCCAACCCGCCGCAGCCGCCTTTATCTGCGGGCCGAAAGACGGCCCACGCGCGGTTAGGGGGACCCCCGATCCCCCTACACCGACAACCACCCTGCGTGCTTGCGGTCTTACCTCTCCTCTTGTCTCATATAATTTTACTCCACTCTATTACTTTTTTCCTTTTCTCCTTAGATCCCCCATAATAAAGGGACTTGGCTAGACTCGACTTCCGCCCTCATGTAAAGTGTAATGGTCTCTTGTACCGTTCGCTGTTTTGATGCAATATAAGGTGGGTAAAACTTCTCGTGTCGCTCGAAAAAAATATATTCATTCGGTCGGAACAAAGTTGGACATTCGAGTTGGACCTACAACAATTCCCTTTCTGTAAATATTGAATTCATGCGAGTTATAGCATACCCAAAGATATCACATATAACATGGTAAGGTAAAGTTTCAATTACTTTTACATGCCAGTTATAGTTTGTGATTTATTTAAATTAAATTTTCCATGAAACTAAGATGAATTAGATTCATTTAAATACTTTAACAAATTTAAATTCAATTAATTTTTTTTGTTGAAATTTACATTGATGAAAACATACTATTAAACAATTAAACATGTGTAAACTAGGGTGACTTTTGCAAGGGTAGGGATTTGCAACGAAAAAAACTTATGGATGAGAATCTCGAACTTTATATAACTTATGGGGTGATTTATGCAATTATCCTAACATGAAATGAAAATGATGAGAATGCTTGGAAACACAGTGTAAGAAAAATACTCATGAAAACTAGTGCTGAAACTAACAAAACTGGAACCAACTAAACCAACTAGCAAATCTCCCTAAATAAACCTAATTATTTCGCCAGCACGGTAGCCTTGGTTTCGTACCAGCTTTCACTTCTTTGCCTTGCGACTTTTCTTGGACGGCCGCGGAGCAGGAGCCGGCTCCTCCCGTGCCCCACGGGCCTTCTTCGACTTCTTCACCATGGTCTCCATGGCTTCCGTCACGAAGCCACATTTCCTGGTAGCACCAAAGGCGGCGCGTTGCATGCGGTGCGTGGCAATACCGGACAGCAAGCGCGCTCGGCCAAGACTCCTATACCTTTTCTGATCCGCTACGCAGCCTTCCAACGCCTCCATCTCATCCTCCAGCTCATCGCACTCCTCGTCGTCTTCGATCGACGCCGCCGCCTTCATCCCGGCCGCAGACTTCCTCACGGCCACGCGCGCGTTTCGGAGGCACCGCGCTGCCTCCCTGTGCCGGCCGCGCTCGGCCGCCGCCCGCGCCGCCGCCATGTCCTCCGCCGCGGCCACGCGGATGCGCTCCCGCTCCACCTCCACGGATATCGCGTCGTCGCCTTCGAGAAGTTCCGCCGGCCTCCGCACCACGGCGTCTTCGCCGGAGACGTCAGCGTCGCGCCCGGTCGCGGCGTCTCGGTAAGTGCACGTCACTTTGAGAAGCTGGGTGACGTGTTCTTCTGCCGCTTCATCGGCCGCCGCGGGCACGTCCACGAAGACCAAGAAGCGCCTCGTCTCATCGGCGTAGAGGTCGCCCACCTCCACGGAGGCGGCGCGGCCGCCGGCGTCGATGCGGTTGTCGTAGATCCCGGACTTGACCTCGCGGACGCGCACGCCGGGGTGAGGGCACGTCAGGGTGATCCGCACGTTCTGCATTGCCACGGAGAGGAGGCCGCCGATGCACTGCGCGAACGAGTCCTGGATGACGTCATGGTTGACAATGTACGAGAAGGTGCCCCTCGTGGTCTCCGCGATGAGGTGCATCGCTTCCGCGTCGTGGTCCGTGCCGAACCCGAACGTGTGCACCGGCGCGGTGCCAGAGCCCCTCAACGAGGGCGGCATGAGGTTGACGCCGCGGTTGCCGCAGGTGTCCTCCCCGTCGGAGAGCAGGATGACGCTGGTCACGGGGTTGCTGTACCTGCGGCTCGCGAGCACCTGGCAAGCAACGCCGAGGCCCTCCCTGATGTCCGTGCACCCGTCAGCGACGAGGGACTCCACGGCGCGCTTCGCCGCCTCCTTCCCGTCCGCGGACATGCGCGTGAGCCGCAGCTCGCGGTTCGCGACGTCCGAGAAGGACACCACGCTGAGCCGGTCCGCCGGGCCGAGGCTGTCGATGACGAAGCCCATGGCCTGCTTCAGCAGCGCCAGCTTCTCGCCTTCCATGCTGACGCTGACGTCGAGCGCCGTCACCAGATCGAGCGGCGCGCGCTGCGCCTCGGCGGACACGGCCGCGGCCCCCGGCGCCGTGGCGTGCACGAGCACCGCGAACCGGTCGCGGGCCGCGGCCCTCGGGACGGCCGGCCGCTCGCAGTACGTCTTCAGCGTCGCCGGCGCGGCGGCTACGGCATGATCGGCAGCTTGGGCTCCGGTCGCCGGGACCACGGGGTCGTCGTCGGCGTACGGGCGCGCCGGGTCCTGCTCGACGACGGGAACGTCGCGCCAGGTGGCCTTGCAGAGCGGGCAGTCGCGGCGGCCGTGCGACGCGTTGTCGGAGATGCAGCGGAGGTGGAAGACGTGGGAGCACTCCGCCGTGATGAGGGCCTGCCCGCGGCCGAGCTCGCAGAGGCAGATGGCGCACTCGTCGGCGTCGGCGCTAGTGTTCGCCATGGGAAAACAAACCTACAGGTGGATGTGGCGGCGGTGTGGTTCCAAGGGCAAAGGAGAGGCACAGGCTCTACGCTGCGCTTCGCATATATAGGAGGAGTCGAGAGATTGGTTCGTAGCCGGCACGGAATCTTTGGAAGCGAAAATAACAAGGGAACGGTTGTACGATTGTTATCTTTCCAAACAACCGATTTCATCAGCGTTCAGACGCAGCGCGGATACTCGAGAATTGACATGCAGCATGGCGCTCGGGCTCGCCGTGGAACCGTACGTCGAGCGGCCTTGACATTCGAGAAGGTGTGGTAGATCGGAGGGAGTATGAGCACACGGGTCGCGCCAAGGTGCTGGCGGAGGGGGCATGAGCTCTCACCGGATGCAGCGCGGCTCCGTGCGGGAGTACAGATTTAGATCCAAACAACAACGAGAAGGACCAAAAAAACAAAGGAAAACGAACTAGAGATTACGAGCAGGAGCCTATTTTCGGCTGTGCGGCGAGCTCAGACTTGGGGGTTAGGTGCGTAGCAACTTTTTGCCCTCGAGTCGCCTGGCGGGAGAGAGATCCCCTGTATATAAACTTCTTTAGATATAAACTTCTGTTATGTAAATTACATTACATATATGATATGATTTTTGGTAATTTTTTAATCGGATTTTAAACTCTCTCCGATGTGATGTCACTCTGATGAGAAAATTTCATGTCCCTAATAACCTAACTCTGCCTGGAGTGTTGTAAACGTGTCTCTTTTGATACGGCGTTGGATCGTCACGGGGAGCACCAAAGCCAACAGCAGCAAATCTAAGATTGTAGAAAAACCTTCTAACCAAAGGCTTACTCCCTCCATTTTTAAATTGTTGATATCGTTGATTTTTTTTCTTACGTTTGACCGTTTGTCTGATTCAAAATATTTTTTCGATCATGTAAATTGTGTTCTAACTTCTTTTAGCGATAAAATAAATCATAATAAAATATTTAATACATCATAAACTTTATTGAATCAGATAAACGGTCAAACGTAACGAAAAAAATCAAGAGCATCAACAATTTAAGACACGGGGAATATTAATTTACAACTTTATTTGCAGATGGTATACAACTGCAAAACCATATTTTTTGAAAAAAAATTCTCAACTCGAGGTGTAAACAAAATGTGAACACTTAACAAAAATATTTTCATGATATGTGAGTTGTACCTCATTACCTCAAAATGCCATGAAGGACGAGTACTCATTGAGAGTGAAATTTTGAAATGTCTTCGCAAATATAGTACGATATAAATCTCTACTCCTTAATAAGTTCGATAAAAACGTCCACACCGTACACCCCTGTACGCCCACAAATAATGGGGATCAAGTGGTGTTAGCTGCGGAGTCGTGGACACACTTGGACACGACATTGATGGTGTTGTGACTCAGAGTGTCCATGCCGCACGCCCCTTTTGTCATACGTCTCTACATCGCGATCCGTTACTTTGTACCTCGATTCGTTTCCTATTTGGGTTCATATCCTAATCAGAAGATCGAATCTAGTACGAGCACCACCGCAAAACTCCTTAACCTGCTGCCCCCTCACGAGTCTGATTTCTCATGAGCAACGTTTTCGCCTCGTAGCTCCACCTACCTCGACACGGTGGAATGCGTGGTCTTCTTCCATGGTCACCACGCGAACGGCGCGCATATGCCTGTGTGTTTGCGCTCCGCAGCAGCAAGCTGCTGGCTCTGAACTGTGCCAACTTCGTGAGCGTCTCATCGACCATGGTGTTAATGTTAAGATTCAGACGTTGTGGAGACAGGTGAGAAGCCAGCCATAGCAGCCGCCTTGACGGTTAGTTGACTCAAACGGATGCCTTGTAGCCCAAGGACACGTTTTCCCAGTTCCTGGCTTCCCTTCTCTTTCGTTTCTGTGCTAGCTCGAGCTCTTGGAGCTCATCCATGGCGCGTGAGGGCCCATCTATTTCTCTGGCCGGCCAAAAAAAACTACAGACTGATTCGTCGTTTCGCTCCGTGTGTCGTCCTGCCTCCTACTGAAAGTACGATGACCTGCTTCAATACGACTTCATGTTTGTGGTCTCTTGCCCCCTGCCCAAAATACAATGCCCTGATACGACATATTGCCTCATTACGACTTCATACATGAGTCGTCAAGAAGCAATAGAAGAGTATCCAGAGTCAATTTTAGCTGCCTCCATGACGAAGGGGGCGACAAGACACAAATCTCACAATCACAAGCGTGAACAAACCCCGACGAGTTTGGAGGGCGTGATCCAACCACGACTGACGAATCATCAAACTTGATGATCCAAACGGATGCATAATGGCCCAAAATTATGACTTCCCGACTTCTTGGCTGCCTTCTTCACCTCTACCAATGAGCTCGTGGTGCTTGTGCATGGCATATAGCTACATGGCTTTATCGAAGGTAAAGAAAGAAGCTAACATAGTGGGCCTGAGTGTATTTGGTCTAACCCAACAATAGACCTACTAAGCCATGGATTTTGCTGGCCCAAACACAGTCATTTTAGGCCCGAGCGAAATTATATGACCAGGCCTCCAGCGTGATTAAAAACAACTCCATTACGTATCTTATATCTATTTTATTCCTTTCTTTGATCTCTCCACAAAAAACCAATGACGTACGGTCACTCCACATCTAAACATGTCAACTAACAGATTTTTCAGTCACAGGTCCTCACATCGGTTTTGCTAGACAAATTCTTTAGTCAATTTATCAATTGTCTTGCAGCTCCTATAAAATCGTTTCAGTTCCTTTGCAAATCCAAAGTCAAACCATTAGCAGACGGAATCATCACTGCTGCAAGTTTCATAATGCAACTTTTTTTTGCGGCAACATAATGCAATTGATCTTTTTATGTTAGCAGACCTGAGTTGCATATGCATATTTCTTCACCAAGACAAAATGGATTCGCTTTACAAGGATAAATGAATTGTGTGTTGTGTACAGAGTTAAACTAAAAGTGGTCAATTTTATTGTTGTTGCCGCAAAATGTTTGGGGAAGGTTACTTGGTGTTGACTAACCTTATATGAGCAAGGGAATTCTGAAAAAGAATAGTTTGTTGAGGAGAATGAAAAATAGTATATTGTAAACCCGTAGCAACGCACGGGCATCTTGCTAGTGTATAATAATCATCATCTTGTGCAGCTTCCTTCATTTATGTGTTTTCTTGTTTAGGACCATAATTCGTGGAGGAATGCATGCAAGATCTCCTACTATAGATAATTAATCTCTCAAACATTTGAATGAAAATTATAAGAATATACTTCCACACTGAATCACAATGTAACCTTGGTCACGACAAAAGTGCTGAAACTAACAATTTGGAAACGAAGACCAACTGAACCAAAGTGACTAAGACTACATATTACTCCCTGAATTAACCTAATTATTATTTCGCCAGCACGGTAGCCTAGCAAATCACTGAGTCTGTGCTGTTTTTGACTTCGTTTGACTTGCGACTTTTCTTGGACGGCCGCGGAGCAGGTGCCGACTCCTCCGGTGCACCACGGGCCTTCTTCGACTTCTTGGCTTCCTTGGACAGCCCCGAAGCAGGAGCTGCCAGAATCGGAGGAGCTGCCACCAGAGTCGGAAGAGCCGACTCCTCTGATGCCCCACGAGCCTTCTTCGACCTCTTCATCATGGAATCCATGGCCTTAGTCTTGAATCGACGACCTTGCTTAATAGAAGCACCACAGAACGCGGCGCGTTGGATCCTGTGCATGTTCATGCTGGACAGCAAGCGTGCTCGCCCGAACTTCTGGTACGCATGCTGGTCGGCTACGCCGCCTTCCATCTCCTCCATCTCCTCCTCCAGATCATCACACTCCTCGTCGTCCGCATCTGTGTCCGAAAACGCTTCCACCTTCATCCTCGCTGACATCGTCTGCAAGGTCCTCCGCCCGTCGCGGAGATACTGCGCCGCCTCCCTGTGCCGGCCGTGCTCGGCCGCCGCACGAGCGGCCGCCATGTCCTCCGCCGCGGCCACGCGGATGCGCTCCCGCTCCACCTCCGCGGATAGCTTGTCGTCGCCGTCGAGCAGGTCGACTGGCCTCCGCACCACGGCGTCTTCACCGGCGACGTCGGCGTCCCGTCCCGTCGCGGCGTCACGGTAAGTGCATCTCACTTTGAGAAGCGGTGTGGCTTGTTCTTCTGCTGCGTCGTCATCGGCAGCCGGCACATCAACAAAAATCAAGAAGCGCCTCACCTCGTCGGCGTAGAGGTCGCCCACTTCAACTGATGCGGTGCGGCCACTGTCATCGACGTGGTTGTCGTAGATCCCGGACTTGACCTCGCGAACGTGCACGCCGGGGTGAAGGCATGTCAGGGTGATCCGCACGTTCTGCATTGCCACGGAGAGGAGGCCGCCGATGCACTGCGCGAACGAGTCCTGGATGATGTCATGGTTCACCATGTACGAGAAGGTGCCCCTCGTGGCCTCCGCGATGAGGTGCATGGCTGCCGCGTCGTGGTCCGTGCCGAACCCGAACGTGTGCACCGGCGCGGGCCGCTCGCCGGCGCCGGTCTGTTCCCTTAACGAAGGCGGCATCAGGTTGACGCCGCGGTTGCCGCAGGTGTCCTGCCCGTCAGAGAGCAGGATGATGCTGGTCACGGGGTTCCTGTACCTGCGGTTCCCGAGCACCTGGGCGGCCACGTCGAGTCCCATCCTGATGTTGGTGCTGCCGTTCGCGGCGAGGGACTCCACGGCGCGCTTCGCGGCCGCCTTGCCGTCAGCGGACATGCGCGTGAGCCGGATCTGGCGGGCCGCGCCGTGCGAGAAGGAGACCACGCTGAGGCGGTCCGCCGGGCCCAGGTTGTCGATGACGAAGCCCATGGCCTGCTTCACGAGTGCCAGCTTGTTGCCGGTCATGCTGCCGCTGACGTCGAGCACGGTCACGAGGTCGAGCGGCGCGCGCTGCGCGTCGGCGGCCTCGGCCGTGGCCTCCGGCGCCGTGGCGTGCACGAGCACCGCGAAGCGGTCACGTGACTCGCCCCTCGGGACTGCCGGGAGCTCGCAGTGCGTCTTCAGCGTCACCGGCGCGGACGCGGCGGCGGCCGCCTCACCGGTTCCTGCAGGTTGCGCTTGGGCGCCAGTCACCGGGGCCACCGGGTCGTCGTCCGCGTACGGGCGCGTCGGGTCCGGTTTGATGACCGGCACGTCGCGCCACGTGGCTTTGCAGACCGGGCAGTCGCGGCGGCCCTTGGAGGCGTTGTCGGAGAAGCAGTGGAGGTGGAACACGTGGGAGCAGTCGGCTGTGATCAGGGTCTGCCCGCATCCGAGTTCGCCGAGGCAGATGGTGCACAGGTCAGCGGCGGCGGCGCTACTGTTCGCCATGGAAGCAGAGCGGGAAAAAGAACTACGAGATTGATCTGGGCGGTGGGTGCGGCGGCGCGCGTGGTGAATGGAGAGGCGCTAACCGCTGCGTATTTATAGGAGTAGTCGGGAGATTGGTTCGTAGCCGCCAAGGAATATTTGGACGCGAAAATAGGAAATCGTAGTTTTTCCAAACAACCGCCTTCTCTCCTGCCAAGTTTATGGCTCAAGGTCTTCCTTTGCAGTGCGCACAACACAGAACGCACGTCGCACGCCGCGGTTCAGCGCCTCATTGCCTGTGGCTAGGTATCGAGGAACATGTACCTTCAAAGTTCCAACTTCCGACCCTGGGTTCCCTCCTCACCATACAGATCTTGGCATCTTGGCATCTTGCTTCTGGATAAAGGATTCAATATACAGATCTGTGTTTGCTCAGGTCCGGTCCATGCACTGTTCTGTTGAAATAAAATGCCATAAGGGTACAGAACTTACCGATATCAAAATCAAAGAAGAAAAAAATATATTCCGAACTATAATCCACAAGGGTTAACGAAAAATAAATTATTGAATTCATTTCTTACAGGCAAACTGACATAGACGTGGCCGAGCAGCATAATAAATGGGCAGGGCAACAGCATGCAGAGTTTCAGTTTAGGCAACACGACCTCTGTGAGGTGAGGTTGTGCAGTGGTGGAACGGATGGTTCATGACAAAACTGGTGTAGTTTTCAAAACATCTTGTCCACAGCAAGTAGGCATGCTGTTCCATATATCATGTCCTATAAATAATTGAATGATGAGCCTGACAACATAGGCACCAGCAGGCTACCAAGTTATGATAACTATAATTCCAGTCTATGCTAAAGCATTGTAATAGTAGTAGTATCTGCTAGCACTAGTACAGAACAATTGATGCTGGTATTATGTAAACAAGAGACAGACCAATCGCTAGATAGAGTACTTATACTTAATATGGCTATATCATCACTGCTTTGATACTGCATGACCGACCGGTGACGGAAGAGAGCACTTGATTCTGATAAGGGCATGTACTGGAACTGCCAATTGACAAGCTTGACCACGCTCTCTTCTCGGCAGCTACGGAAGTCACAGTCCGAAATGGCCACAAGGCCCGCTTCTGGACATCTAGTTGGCTCCATGGAAGCAACCCTGCGTCCCTCTACCCGCTGCTATTCAAGCATAGCCGTCGTAAGAATCGCAGTGTCGCAGAAGCTTTGCGGGAAGATAAATGGGTCCATGACATTGCTTATAACTTAAACTCAAACATTCTGGGTGAATACTTCCACCTATGGACAGCCATCCATGATCTTCACCTGGACCTCGACACGCATGAGCCTGACAAAATCAAGTGGCGCCTCACAGCCGATGGTGCCTACTCCGCAAAGTCAGCTTATGACATGCAGTTCATGGGAGCTATATGCTCCAACATGCAGGACATAATTTGGAGGGTATGGGCACCACCTCGCATCAAATTCTTCCTTTGGCTACTCTTGCAGTACCGTATTTGGACTGCGGATCGATTGCAACAACGACACCGGCCCAATGAATATTTTTGCCAGTTGTGTCTAAGGAACCTAGAGACAGCAGATCACCTCTTCATCGAGTGTCCGTACGCAAGACATTTGTGGGACCGCGTGTTTAATTGGCTCGGACAGCCGGCGCTAGTCTCCTCCTCCTGGGATAGCAACCTATCGGTGCCTCGGTGGTATGAGAACTTCATACCACGGGGCTTCGACATAGCAAAGGCCAGCGGCACACGATCGATCACCATGCTTACCATCCGGACGCTGTGGAACGAGCGAAACCGGAGGGTATTCCATCATGACGAACGTACGGTGGCACAACTTCTTCATGAAATTCAGGACGAAGCAAGGACGTGGACTCGGCGGGAGCAATAAATATTAAGAAACTCGGCGTTTTTCCGATCGCGAGTAATCCTTTTCCTTTTCTTTTTGCCTTGCTCCCGGTCTGGATGTGCAAGGATGTAGCAATTTGCGCGACTCGTGCATGTAAAACTCTATTATCTTCTTATTAATATATGCCGGATAGGTTCCGGGTCTTTCGAAAAAAAGATAAGGGCATGTACAACCCATCGATTTCACCCGTCTCTATACCGGTAATTTTGCAATTACACCCTCGCACCTGCCCAGCGACGGCCTCCGCGTCGCCTCGCCAGACGACGCCTCTGTCCCGTTCCCCAACGTCAAGCAGACACACGACCGAGGGTTGCACGAGCCGTCTTCTCAAGGCAACGATGCCACCGGATCCCACGCGGATGCGTGCCAAATTCGACCTGCAGTGCCTCATGGAGGCCACCCCACGGTGTCCGTCGCGCCCACACACATCTCCCTCGACGGCCTATTCCTCCCAAATCCGCCGCCGCCAGAGATCGAGTGCCTCTCCCACGATCCCGGCCTGCTCTTTCCCAAATCCATTGCCGATGTCTCGCGCGCCCTGGTCGGAGTCCTCGTCGGTGGAGCTGGTGGAGCCATGGCGTGCAAGCAGCTCGCCCGGCGATACGTACCTACCTGTTGCTTGCAAATCGAGCTCCGTTCCATGGCCGTATCAGCTGGGTCGTAGCACGGGCCTGACGCTGGTGAGTGATTTCTTGCTCAGCTTCTTCCTCGTGGTGCTAATTTGAGTCTGCCAATTAGTGCAAAATATTTCTTTATATGGCTGAAATATTTCTTATTCGGTGGCCTCTGCTGCTATTTTGGTTAGCTAGTCTGTGTGATGTTTTGGATCTAGATGAAGGGCAGTGACTTCTAATTAGTGCGTGGGTCAGTCAATCCAGTCTGGTAACTTGGTAATGAACAATTCATATATTTTTCTTTCGCTGACTGAATGTTTGGCTTTCTTGTTCTTGTTCACGATCTGAATATACTACCTATCAACAGAAGTAGTCATTTATATTCGGTTTAGACAGTCCTGCAAATGATTAGTCTATTATATGTTTGTATTGGTAGATAATCACTATGACTGAATGTTCAGTTTATAATTTTCATGACTGAATAGCCGTATAACTGAATGTTCAATCTAGAATTTTCATGACCGAATTGTTGTATGACTGAATGTTCAGTTTAGAATTTTCCATATGACTGAATTTGACTGAATGCTTATGTAGTTATTTTCCATATGACTGAATTTGACTGAATGCCGGCACTTAGATTGGATGCAACTTTCAGATTCTGAAATATAGATAGAAAATGCTGGTATGCTTGGATGGGTTCAGGCTTATTGTAAAAGCACTATGTTGCACATGAGCACATAGTTCCTCCACGGGTGCTCATATATCTAGAAATCAGTTTAGAAATCGTTTTTTGTGAATGTACAGTTTAGAATTCAGTTTGTACCAAAACTGAACATTTGGAGGATAAGAATACAATTTAGAATTTTTTTGTGTGATGGTGCCGATGGTGGCCAAACTGATATACTGTGTAGTGTTCAGTGCTGAACTGTAGGCTGAAATATGAGTGTCCACTTTAAATTGTAGTTAAAACTTATGGCTGAAATTTGATTTTGTGCCATATTTATCTGTGATTCAGTTTATAATTCAGTTTGTGCCATATGGAAAAGAGCCTACAGGTAGCATTCATGTTATGATACAGATTCTTAGCCATTGTGAAATTGTGGGAAAACATCAGAGTGAACTGCATGTGACCAGTTTATCTGGATGAAGTATCACAAGAGCAGCTTCCATAGATTCAGTTTGTGTCATATTTACCAATGATTCAGTTTAGAATTCAGTATTATTAATAGCTTGTTCCTACCGAATGAGTTGCTGTCATGAGTTGGTGTCAAAAGCGAATTGTTCTACTTTGGCTAAATCAGTGTTAACATTTTTTTGTCTAATGTTCAGCTGAATGTGAACTGTATGTGTGTGTACACGCACACACTAATAGAATGTGAACTATTTTCTTTTGGTTGAATCAATAATTTTTTTGTCATAGTGCTAATGTGAACTGAATGTTAATTTGCAGCCATTTTGTGACTATAACATGGAACCTGTGAGATGGCCACACAATGGTGTGCACAAATTTATTTACAATTGATCTTTACTTATGTGTATAGTATTTAATTGCCTGCAGACAATGAAGTCGTCTCTGGATTGTATGACCTGTCTGCTCATCGGTTCAGTAGCATTTATTAAGAGACAGACCACTGTCTCCGGGTTGTACATGCCCTAATGGTTCCGGTCTTTATTTAACCATCGGGACAAGTCGACATCTTGCGCCTCGATCGCTCGCGCCCAGCCCGTGGGCGATGGGGGATGGCAGCAAGAGATTTCCCTCCGGTCTTACGGCACCAAAGATAGCGACGATGAAATGAAAAGATCACGCAGAATGCTCCAAGCACCAGCGAGCAATGACCATCCACGAGCATCTTCAAGTCGCCGCTTCGGGTTATGTCAACCTCCTTGGCCGCAGGCGTACCCATACCGCCGGAATGGTCGGCATTGGGCGATCGCCACGCGAGTCGCATGCCTTTGCGTCGCAAAGATGGTGAGCCTCTCCCCCTCCCCTCCCACCCCGAGCCCACGCCGGCGGCCACCCCGGCGCCGGCGGCCACCCCACCCCAGCCCAGCCCACTCCTCCACCCTCTCCCCCTTCGCCCGGCCCTTCTTCCCCGGCGAATCGTCGCGCGGCCGGACAAAGGAGCTTCGTTGGTCGGATGCCCGTTCGTTCGACGAAGGTGACGACGAGATCGAGGAGGAGGAAGTGCCGCCCGCTCCTTCGGGGAGGTGGTGCTCCACGGCAGGGGAAGGAGCTCCCGCAGATCGCTTCGCCGGCGGATTCGCAAGCGCTCGCAGCCGGCGCGCCGGAGGCTCCACGGTCAAGCCGGCGACCCAACCGGCGGCCTCGCGCCGCCGCCGTCGGAACCCACACGGCAACCCCCGAGCCGGCCAACCACCAACCCAAGGTACGCTCCGTTGTCGTCTCCGGTTCGCTTCCCTTTGTGCCGGCGTAGGAGAGAGATCTGCGCCGCCGATCGCCGAACAGAACGATCGCCGCAGCTCGGCCGGACGAGGTTGCGGAAGGATGGCGACCGGTCCAGACACGAGCGCCGCCGTGCCGACCACGCCGAGCCGCAAGCTCCGCGCCGCAGGCACACCCGCCCTCGCCGGCCGCAGCGGCAACACGAGCCGGAGCAGGGGCCGCGACCGTTCCCCGAGCGGCTTGACGGCGGATGCCGCAATCGCCTCTCGTCCACGCACTACATCGCCACTGCCGTCGCCCCCTCCGTCGCTTCCGGTGCCGTGGTCCTCACCACCTCGCCCGTGATCGCAAGCGGCCAAGGAGCCCGGACCGCCGGCCCACCCGAGCGCCGGCAAGCGCCGCTTCTACAGAGCCGCACGGCGGCGGCAGCTCGTCGGCCACGCCGAAGCATCGCGGGCCGGCACGCCGGACTCCTCGCGAGACAAGCCACCCGGCGGACCCGCCACCACGGCCGCCCGAGCTTTTTGCGGAGAGGGGCGGCAACAACACCGCCGACGCGCTTGGAGATTGCTTCATCCCGCGGTCCGAGGTAATCGAGGCGGAGGAGAGCCGATCGCGGCGGGCACTCGCCGCCTACGCCGAGCAACGCATCCATGGCCCCCGTTTGCAGCGCAGCGAGCCCGCGGTCGGTGAGGTCCTGGGGATCCCGACCACGGAATTCTCGGTGCGGGCTTTTGCTCCCGAGAACTTCCTCTTCGTTTCCACTCGGAGGCTGCGCGTAACCGGGCCCTCGCCGCCGGCAGCGTCCCGCCGGGGAACACTCAACCGTTCTTCAAGCGGTGGACAAGAGTAGCCTCGGCTACTGCGGACTCGTTCTTCCTCAAGGTCGAGCCGGAGCTTGACGGAATTCCTGCCCACGCACGGGACATTGGCTCGGCATACCAACTTCTCTCCCCGTATGGCTGGATTGAGAAGCTCAACCCGGAAACAACGGACAAGTCGGACATGTCCTCGTTTCGCCCGACGATCCGGACGGACGACATCTCCCGCTTCCTCGCGGAGAAGAAGCTCCGTGTGGCGGAACCGGAGCGGTGGTGGTGCACAACAGCCCAAACATGGAGAGGATCTTTGCCCACCTCCCCGTCTACCTCATGAGGAAGAAGATGTCGACGTACAACGTCCATTTTCATGTTCGGAGAGTGACGGACTTCTCTCCGCGCTCGCCGTCAACATCGCCGGACCGGCTCTCCTCCGACGGTGACAGGCGGCCATGACGGCAACCCACACCGCGGCTACGGCGAGCTCCGGGGTAGCGGCCCTCGGTTCTACAGCCTTCGCCGTCGCGCCGCCGGCGCCGGCACGGCCGACCCGCCGCCCAAGGTACCGGCCACGGAAACGACGAGGCGGCCGCGTCCCCAAGCCACGACGCCGAGGTGGGTCCCGAAGAAAGTGCAAAAGGAAGGGCCAAGCTGTCGCGCCGGCCCGCTCGGAAGAGGGCAATTGCTTTTCCAAAGGGGAAGCCGCTCGAGCAGGACAAAAGCGAGATAGAGCCAACGGTCCATACACGTAAGGAGTGCATCGAGCAGCTGACCGAGATTGTCGCATTCGAGGACCGGATCCCTATTCGGTCCGAGGCCGCCATCCGAGCGCCGGATCCCATGTGCGGCGAATTCCAAATTCAAACCTCGGTGTGCATCCCCGGTCCCCACCCGTGGCGATCCCCGAGCCGATCTCGCCGGCCGGCCATCCCCGAGCCCTACCGGAGCCGATCCCGCCGACCAACCACTCTCGAGCCTCACGGGAGGCGGTCACCTCGGTACCACCACCGACGGCGGTCGCAACGCCCCCGAGGAGCCACCTCAAAAGGTGCCGGAGCCACCAAGAATCCCCACCACGGACCCGGTCGAGCTCCAAGAACCGGCAGCCGGGGCGCAACCGCACCCGCGAAGAGCAGAGTGAACCGGCGCACACCACCGAGCGGCGTGAGCGAGCCGTGCCGACCCATCCGGACGCCGCGCAAACGCTCGCAGAAGAGGACACGACTCATGTGCCCGGTGCTCCCCAATGCGCCGACCGAACGAGACAAACCCAAAGCCGGTCGCCCAACCTAGCAAGGAAGAGGCGATTGCCAAAGCCCGAGCTTCATCTCATCGGTGGCTAGAACACCGCAAACGCCCCTTGCGCCAAAAACAAGAGGGAATACAACAACAGCCCTCGCTCCGACTCCAGCGAGTCCTACGACGGAGTCGTAGACTCGCGAAGATCGAGGCATCAAGCGGTGTGCGACCGTCCAAGAAGGGCGAGGTCCTCCTCATGCGCAAGCCGGGCATTGCTCCGCCGACGCACCAATCATCAAGGAAACTCGGAAGCGTACGCGCAACTATTTGACCACCCACCGTCGGTCGAGCACCCGGCAGCCATAAGAGATCTCTTCCCTGCGGCGGAGGCCTTGTCCGACGAGGAGCTATCCACCGCCTTGCTGCAGCCGGGAGCCGGTCGCGGCCTTCTAGGTCACCGGCCCCACCGCTGTATCGATTGATGGATTGTAACGTCAACATCTTGAGCCGGAACGTCCGCGGCCTAAATCAACGCTGCAGACGGGATGCCTTACGCGGGTTTGTCGCGGATGCAAATGCATCGGTCGTATGTATACAGGAAACTAAGCTAAATGTAATCTCGCAGGCAACGATCAATGAAAGTCTAGGTTCGGATATACCAACTTCTCCTTTTCACCCGCAACACACACCCGAGGAGGCATTCTTATTGCATGTCGTGCTCCCGATGCAACCCTCGCAACCCGGCATGTCGGTGACTTCTCCGTCACGGTAGATATCACAATGGGAGATGTATCCTGGTGTTTAACCTCCGTCTACGGGCCACAAGCCGACGTGGATAAACTCCTCTTCCTCGACGAGCCGCGAGCCGTGCAATCCACTTTCACGGGACCTTGGATGATCACCGGGGACTTTAACCTCATATTAGATGTTGCTGATAAGAACAATGCCAATGTAAACGAAGGGACATTGGCCGCTTCGAAGGTTCGTCGATGAGATGGAACTCAAGGACGTCCACTTGCACGGCAGGAGCTACACGTGGAGCAACGAAAGGGAGCACCCGACTCTAGTCAAACCGGACCGGGTTCTAGTATTCGTTGAGTTAGAGCTGGTTTTCCCTAGCCCCTTTCTACGGGCCCTCTCCTCCGATTTTTCGGATCATGCGCCGTCGCTTTTCTCCACCAACGCAGCGTCGCGGTCGAAGCGAAGGTTCCACTTTGAAAAATTCTGGTTGAAACTGTCGGATTACTTGCAAGCGGTGAAGCGAGGATGGCACGATACGATCTCGGATCGTGAGCCGCTACGTCGCCTTGACTCCCTACTCGCGCAACACGGCAAGAGAGCTACAAAGTTGGGGGCAAAAGCGGATAGGACCGATCCAATCACAAATCCTAGTAGCCGAGAGAGATCATCCTTAGATCGGACAAAGCGCAAGAGACAAGAGCACTCTCGGAGGAGGAGAGAGCCCTCCGTAAGGAATTAAAGTCGAAGAGCCTCGGGTTAGCATCCCTTGAACGCACAATCGCGCGCATGCGATCCGGAATCACCTGGATCGGAGAAGGGGATGCATGCACCCGTTTTTCCGGATCCGGGCAACCTACCGAAGGCGGAAGAACCACATTGCTCATCTCAAGTCGGTGCAAGGCCTCGCAACTACCCACGAAGAGATGGCGGAGGCATTGTACAACCATTACAAAGGAATAATGGGGACGGAGGGAGAAAGAACACGGGACATCGATCCGGCAGCTATCGGCGTCCAACCGAGCACGATTGACGCACCCGGACGAGCCATTCACGGAGAGCGAACTATGGGAAACGATTAAATCTCTCGCCGATCGACAAGGCCCCCGGCCCGGACGGATTCACAGCAGAGTTTTACAAATCCGCCTGGACAATAATTAAGCGAGACCTCATGATGGCTCGGCGGCGTTCAACAGGGCCGATCGCCGTGGCTTCCGTGGAGTCAACAATGCTCTAATTACCCCGATCCCGAAGAAGACAGAGGCGGAGGAACCGGGCGATTTCAGGCCGATTTGCCTCATCCACGGCTTTGCAAAGCTAATGGCGAAAATGATGGCAAAACGGTTAGCGCCGGAGCTCGAAGCGCCGATAGATGTGAACCGAGTGCTTTCATCCGCCAACGTTCTATACATGACAACTTCCGCTTCGTCCATGCTTCGCGCAGTCTGTTCAAACAGCGGAAGATACCCAAACTCCTACTAAAGCCGGACATAGCCAAGGCCTTTGACACGGTCTCATGGCAATTCCTTCCGCAAGTGCTTCAGACAACATGGTTTCGGCCCTGGTGGAGAAACCGGCTTTCGCTGCTCCTATCCACCGCATCAACACGAGTCCTCCTAAATGGCGACCCCGGGAAGCCAATCGACCTGGTGCGCGGCCTTCGTCAAGGAGACCCCCTATCGCCGGCACTCTTCCCGCTTGTCATGGATGTGCTGCATAAACTCATCAACCACGCGGCACAACAAGGAGTACTGCAGCCCATTGGATCCCCGGCAATCTCCCACCGATGCTCATTGTACGCGGACGACGCAGATCCTGTTCATTGCGCCTACAACGCAGGACCTTATCGCCATGAACGCCATCCTCGACCTCTTCGGACGTGCTTCGAGCTCGCGCACCAACTTGCAAAAATGCCTAGCAGCTCCAATCTGCTGCTCGGAAGAGGATCTCCAAACCGTAGAAGCACTCATGCCCCGCCAAATCTCGGACTTTCCCATCACCTACCTAGGTATACCCTTGTCACTTGGCGAGGCTACGGAAATCACACATCGAGCCGGTGCTTGGACAAAATCGGGGGCCGATCGCCAACATGGAAAGCCGGTCTCCTACATAAATCCGGTAGACTATCGCTCATGAAGTCAACACTCTCTGCCATACCCGTCTACATTTTGATCTCCATCGACCCGCCGAGCATGGGCACTCAAAGCCATCGACAAGTATAGACGCGGCTTTTTCCGGACAGGAACGGATTCGAGCACTCGGGGCCGGTGCACACTAGCATGGCAATTAGTCACCAGGCCGTACGAGCTAGGGGGCCCGGGAGTACCCGACTTAAAGCTCACCGGCTTCGCGCTTCGCCTTCGCTGGTTATGGCTTAAGCGGACGGACCGGTCTAGGCCTTGGGCAAACCTCGCCGTGGCAATGCGAGCCGAAGTGAAGAGCATGTTCGACGCGTCCATCGAGCTCAAGCCGGGAGACGGTGGCCTCCGCCTATTCTGGACAGACCGCCGGCTCAATGGGAAGTCCATTCAATCTCTTGCGCCGGCTCCGTTGAATGCCGTTCAAGCCACAACGCAAAGACAAAGGACAGTCCGGCAAGCCCCGAGCAACAAGCAATGGATCAGGGATATCACGGGGCACCTAACGGTGCAAGCCATTGTACAATACCTTAATTTGTGGCCTATCATCCAGCAGGTGCAGTTGCAGCAAGGAGTGCAGGACCAAATTTGCTGGCGCTGGACAGCATCGGCACGAGTACTCCGCTAGGTCAGCTTACAAGATGTTCCACTGTGGCTCGGTAAAGCTAGCTGGAGCCAACCTACTATGGAAAACATGGGCACCTCCCCGAGTCAAGTTCTTCATGCTGCTAGCCCTTCATCGGCGCACATGGACCGCGGAGCGGCGCAAGCGCCATGGACTGCAGGACGATGATGCTTGCGCGATGTGCTGCCAATCACCGGAGCTGATCGAACACCTCCTTCTCCACTGCTCGGTGGCAAAGCAGTTATGGTGGGACGCATTGAGCTGGTTGGGACTGGCAAGCAGGTTCGTGGCACCTAACCTGAGTATTGCAGACACCTGGGACACATTGCGAGCAGGTCTGCCCAAGACGCAGCGTAAAGGCATCGACACAGCCTTCCTCTTGATCTCATGGCTGCTGTGGAAAGAGCGCAATGCGCGAGTGTTCCAGCAGCAAGCGGCAACATCGGCAAATGGGGCGGCAAACGGGGCAGAGCTTCTACAACGCTTCCGGGACGAGAGCAGGACCTGGGCGATAGCCGGGGCTAAACATTTAGGATGTTTGATGCCGCGAGAGTAGGACCATGTATTACTAACCGCTGGCCTGGTGCTTCATGTAAATTTTCGTGTAAGGCCTTTCCTAATATGATACATTGTAAGGTCGTCGACCTCTTTCTTCTTAATGAAATGATGCGCAGTTCTCCTGCGTATTCTAGAAAAAAGAATGGTCAGCATTTTTCCTCCGGTTGCACGCTGGTCAAACAATGACATCAAAACGTTAGTCACTAGTAATTCAGTATACTGATGATTGTTTTATTACTCACAGAACGAAAACAGAGCAGAGTTTTTTTTTCCTTGTACCCATGTAGCATGACTGAAGAGGAACTGGCCACTGCGCAACAATATGCTTGTCGTTCCCACGACACCAAGCATATGATCTTGCCAGTCCTGGACGCTGCGGAAATTTTTGGAATAAGTAGCGACACAGGCAGCACGCTCCCTCTCATCGCTCGTGGATGGTGACTTATCGATTGCGTACAGCAACGCTTTGCTGCACGTTGCCGAGGGAGGCCTCCATTTCTTATCCGGCTGAAGGCAGGACAGAGTAGCCAGGCTAGTCAAGTCAAAACGACAACTACCCATCTCTGCGCTCTCATCCTTTGTGAATGATGAAAAGACTACTGGGGCGGTTGAGACAAGCATGATGGCCAGCAGAAAAAAGCATACTCGAGGCATTGTAGAAGCTGTTCAATGTAAACAGGAGAAACATTGCATAGGAAATAGGACTAGTACTGTTGGCAACTAAAGACAAATAGGCAACTTTAAGACACAGAATAACAGTTACATTTTGCGTTGGAGCACAAATATTGGTTACCAAATTTGCACCTCTAGGCTACGATAGCTATCACCTGTCAGAGGATTTCAAATATTCCAGAATCAAATTTACCATAGAATGAACTGTCATTCCGTCAACACATTCAGAAGAACCTTATCTCATTACTTAAGCAAATCTAGTACATTTCAATGTACGTGAAGCTTCAAAACTAAGATATAATAATAGCTGCCAAACAAGTGCAAACAACCTAAGTATCACACTGACTGAGGGACAGATCACCCCAGCATCGAGCTGCTACCATAACAAAGCACCAAAGCTTTTCAAGGCATTCAAGGATCGAGACACGCACATGCAGGACATCACCAGCAACGAGTGCACAAGCAAATTTACGCGGATTCGGAAAAAGAATATGCGATGCCTCACACAGGATCCAGGGGGAACAGCCGAGCGGTATACTGGTCCTCCGATCCAGAAAGCGTCCACGCGTTTCTTACCGATCAACAAAACCAGACAGAAGTCAGGATCTACAAAACCAAACAGATGTCAGGATCACGAGGCGTCCGATAAGAGAGGGGAACGGGTACGTTTCTAGAGAACGTCGCCGGCGAAGTGTTTCTCTGTTGGATCTAAAGTTGGTCGGATTTGAATCCGGTCCGCTGTAGATGATAGGTGTAACGAGATCAGAGACGGATTCAGGTGCGCGCGCCGGCGGCGGGCAAGATGGAGATGGAGAGAGCAGGCGGCCGCGCTCGTCTCTGTCGTGTAGTGATGATTGATGAAGGCGGTTGCGAGACAACTTGCGGCGGCAGAGTTCGCGCTCTTTTGCCTTTCTTTCTTGCGCGCCGCGTTTTCCCCACTCCTGGGCTGGCCAAGTTTCACCGCCGAATTGGGCTGGATCAATGTTTCTGGGATATAAGGGTGTGTTCTTACTATTTAGAAGTAGTAAATAAAGTTTAATTATAAAATAAATTACAGGCCCATAGACTAATTTACGAGACGAATCTAATGAGGTTAATTAAGTCGTGATTAGAAGACGGTTACTGTAGCATCACTTTAACAAAATCTAAATTAATTAAGCTCATTAGATTCATCTCGAAAATTAGCACCAATCTGTCAATAGGGTTTTGTCATTAAATTGATCGAAATATTCATAAATAGTAAGATTCTCTTTAATGTGACAGTGGTAAATTTTAGAGGCAGGAAACCTTACTCAAGCCGGAATCTCTATGGTAGGGATGGCAATGGGTCGGGTTCAGGGCGGGTAGAGCGAAAACCCACCCGGTAGCCTCGAGATGCTGCGGGTGAAATTTCTGACCCGGACCCGGACCCGTGGGTGAAATTTCAGCCCCGGACCCGGACCCGTCGGGTGTCGGGTGGGTTTCGGGTCCCGATCGGGTTTGCGGTGCTTGCACGCCCGGCTGCTGGCGCATGGGAGAACCGGAGGAGGGATCGGGCGGCCGGCTGCGACGGCGCGACGCTCCTGCCCAAATGAGGGAAGAAGGCGGTGGCGCGGCGCTCCTGCTCGGGCGGGGAAGAAGGAAGCAGCGTGATGCGCGTGCTCGGTCGGGCCGGCGGGGAAGGGCGCTCGCTGTCGACGCGGTGCTCGTGTCCGAGCAGATGAAATGGGGCGGCGCCGGCGCGTGACGAACTCGGAGTAGGGGCGGTCGGTTGGGTGCCGGGTTGGGAGTGGACGCCCAAACGGAAGGAGCTCTAGCGGAGGAGCACGAGATCCGGTCGAGTTCCGGCGGTGCGGCTCTTCGAAGACGAAGATTCGTTCGAGACAGCTTTTTTATTTGGCCAACGATGGTAGCTAGCTGGAGGTCTCATGAAATAATGGGCTTTGATAGCTCTAGCCGAACAAGGAAATGAGTTGGGGCTGAAGTGCTTCCTCTATGGGCCACGGGATGTCTAGAGACTAATGTTGCTGCACTTAGTTAAATATAACTACCGGGTCTGTTTCGGGCACCCGATGGGTCACCCATGGGTCGAAATCAAACCCGCCCCATACCCGACACTCGTGCGGGTCGGGTATGGGTGCGACCCATGGGTGAAAAATACGACCCATGCCCGGACCCATCGGGTCGGGTACCCGCCGGGTTTCGGGTACCCGGCCCCGAATTGCCATCCCTACTCTATGGGCGGCGCTACGTGTAGCTTACACGTAGTGATGGCTAAATGGGCCGGGCCAAATGGGCGGGTATGAAGCACGTAAATTTTGGCCCGGCCCGAACACGACATGGACGACCGGGCCGTGCTTGGGCCAAGGGGTCGGCACGACGAGCGGCACGGCCCGACCCGATTATGTTTTATTAAATATATTTTTTATTTTTATGTATACAACTAAGTAGTTCTAGTGTAGTGGTAAGTGAATCCCTTCTTATGTTACTAGCATCTATTTTTGCACCATTTAACACTCAATTTCTTCAAAAAATAACTAAATAGGCTAAAATTTAAAACAGATCGTTAGGCTAAACGGGCGGGCCCGGCACGATTTAACAATTTCATGCCGTGCCGCGAGCGGAGGGGTCAGCCCGTGGGCTGGCACGGCACGGCCCGTAAGTCATTTCGTGTCATGTCGGCCCGTAATTTAAATGGGCCGGATCTTTTCGTGCTCGGCCGTGCCGTGCCGGGTGGCCCGTTTGGCCATCACTACTTTATTAGAATTCACAATTTTAAATGGATATTTCTCTCAAATGGAAGCTCCGATTTTGAATCCGTTTTCACGGCTATGTTCGTTAGAATTAATTCAACAAAATGAGATCCTACATGCATATATTTTTCAAAAAAAAATTCAAAACTCAAATTTTGAATTTTAAAATTGAATTGTTTGTAGCTTTGAAAATCAATTGTTCTAGCAGATAAAATCGATTGTTCCAGTAGCTAAAATAGATTATTCCATTAGTATAAGTCAACTGTTCCAATATTTTGTAACTATTTAAAAAAATTTATTTGAACTTTTTTTAAAAAATTTAGCACTGAAAATCAATTGTTTCGGTAATGAAAATCAATTGTTCCAACAGTGAAAATTGGTTGTTCCGTCAGTGAAATTCCATTGTTCCAGTGTTTTCCAAAATTTATTATTTTATTATTTTGTAACAAAAAATCAATATGACAGGTAGTATTTTTAAATATAACTAGTTGATAACCCGCGCGTTGCAGCGGGACTAAAAGATATTAACTCTAAAATTATAATCTTGAACTAATTGTGTTAATCTCTAACATCAATTCTTTATCTAAATGGTTGAAATTAATTATGATGATGTGGCGCACGTGGATTGAGAGAAATACCCATTAAGACGTGCTAGTGTGTTGCATCTTTTATATATAAGTAGATTTCTATAAATAAAAAAATCTAAATATTAGATAATTTGACCCATGGGCCTAATGGGCCGCGCTATGTGTAAGCTACACATAGCGTGTTCTATGTATAGGAGGTCCCTACTCAAGCTACCAGTTGTCTCGGCACGGATGTCGGGTCTCGTTTTTTTTAGGTGTCACGCCAAATAAAATTATACTCCGTTATAAAATTGGGATCGCACGACCTCCCCGCGTGACCCTGTCTGGATGGAGTCCACGTGAAGATCAAACAGAGGGGATAAGGCCTCGTCTCCAGCTCGATTGCATTGGCTTCAAGGCGTAGCCTCCGGTTGCTTTGGCTCTACAGATAGCCATCTACATCGTTGGCGCCGGTGAAAGCGGCAGCGACTATATTTTGGGCTGCCCCGTGAGCCAAGCCGAGCTGAGCTTGGGAGTGAGAAATTCTTAGGGCACGTTTGGATTTCGCCCGGCTTTGCCCTGCCAACCGTGGGCGCGCCAATCTGTTGGCGAGCAAATCGTTCGCCTGCGTCTCGCCAACGTGTGGGCGTAAATTTGTATTGTCTACGCTGCTACGCGGGCGTGGGAGCATTGGCGAGCCAACGCCTAGGCGCCGAACCAAATGCAGACCAACGTCACGTGGGCGCGCCAACTTTTGGTCAGGCCAGCTTTGGCGTTAAACCAAACGTGCCCTTAGAGCCGAAGCCGACAGAGGCTACACCTAGAAGCCAATGCACTCGAGAGGGCCGTTGATCTCAACGTCAACTCTATCCAAGCAGGGTTGCACGGGCGAGGTTGTGCGACCCAACCGTGTATGGAATTTTTTTATAAAAATTATTGTCATTGTTAACTTTTTTCATGATATTTGACTATTCGTCTTATTTAAAATATTTATTCAATTATCAAATATTTTATGTTATATTCCAAGTTTTTTAGTGATAAAACACATTCCAATTAAAGATATGATATTTTTTTAATTTGTTTTGAATAAGACGAGTGGCCAAACAAACAAACAACAATAACAAAGACTTTAAATTTTTTTTGAATAAGACGAGTGGTAAAAAATAACGCAAAAAATCGAAGACAACAATTTTGAAACATAATAGTATACAACTCGAGTTCCTTTGGATTTATTCCTCGAAGCATTCATCAAGACAATTTAAAGCTACATTTGCATGAATGGTGAATTTTTTGTTGTATTGTTCCCTTCCCCATTTGTACTGTTCTAAACTTTCAATATTAAAAATGCAAAATAAGCAAACAATTCTATTAATTACTTCCCATGAATATTCTTAGAGGTAATAAAGGGATACAACGATGGCCCGGGTTGGGATTCTGTTATTAAGGTTTTAATCAAATTCTTTATTTACAAAATTTACTTTTGATTTTAAGTTTATTCAAACTTTTACAATATATTTTTGGGGAAACGTCCCTACCAAAGAGAACCAAAGACATGACACTATAGTACGTGTGCGAAATGGAGAATGCTACAAGAACATTAATTGGAAGTGTACACTTTTAGTTTATCGTCTAATTAACAATAGGTAACCGTCTACGGGAGAAGGGGTCTAAAGATGCTACTTACCACCTTTCCCATTTATATTTATGAACAGTTGATGCACGAACAACCCATTTTCATGAAGAAGAGTATGCCGTGCGTGTGACACAACGTAACATGATGTGAAAAATGATTGCTAGGTAGTTGGCGAGCTTGTTTTGCATGTTTGTAAGCAACAAGAAACCCAGTGATCTAGGCTCACGAAATCCACCCTAGCTCGCTCCTGAAAGAAGTATTCTTCGGGATGGCGCTGCTCATTACCATGGCGGTTACTACAATGTACATGATTCGACCAGTCGACAGCACAGAGGAATGCTCCCCTTCAACATTTGGTATTATCCTTGTGAACATTTTAAATTTTATTACCAACACTCATTTCGTTTCTTTTTCCCGTGAATTTGTTCGTTTTCTTCATATGGAAATATACATTTGAATTTGAAACCTGCAAATAACTAAAAGATGGCTATGGGCATGTGGCAGGTAGTATGAAAGGTTTGAAGAACAAAGATGGTGCCTTGCAGTTCCCTGTCATCAACTGGAAGCATCCCTGCTTACAGCAAATGGATGATCCATCTTCGTCGTCAATCCAGATGCGTCCAGCAAGGGCAAGTCCTGTCGTTGCCAACGATATGATCCACAAAGGCAAGTTCTTCATGGTCATCAGGATAGGCACCCCGCCCGTCTTCAACCTTGTGACCATCGACACCGGCTCCATCCTGTCCTGGGTGCAGTGCCAACCCTGCCAGATTTGGTGCTACACAAACAACCCGGAGGCTGGACCCATCTTTGACCCTCGCAATTCCACCACTTACCGGCGTGTGGCGTGCTCCAGCCAAGACTGCAGTGGCGTCCAGGAACGCCTTGGTGTGCAGTTCGGCTGCATGGAGGAGATGGAGACGTGCCTGTACAGCTTCCGCTACGGGTCCGGTCCAATGGCCCAGTACTCCGTTGGCAGGCTGAGCAAAGACCGGCTCGGCCTCACCCTTGCAGCAGACGACGTCGTTGTCGACGACTTCATCTTCGGGTGCAGCGAGGATGTCAGGTTCCAAGGGCGTGAAGCGGGCATCGTCGGCTTCGGGAACGACAGGTTCTCCTTCTTGAACCAGGTAATGGCTCAGCAGCCCAACAGTTACCAAGGCTTCTCCTACTGCTTTCCAGCTGGTGATGGCCGTGACGCCAGGGGTTTCCTCTCCATCGGCCCGTACGCAAGGGACGGCCTGAAATTCACCAATTTGGTCTTCGGATACGGTGATGATCGTAGGGCATTCGTGTACTCGCTTCAGCAGCTTGACATGATGGTGGACGGGCGACGGCTCGACGTCGATCCGTGGGTCTACACAAGTCAGATGATGGTCATTGACTCGGGGACTGCACACACCTTCCTCTTAGCTCCGGTTTTTTACGCTCTCGAGAAGGCGGTGACGACAGCAATGGAGGCCAAGGGGTATGCTCGGCACCGGCTCGAAGATGAGGAGCACACAATCTGCTTCCGGCTTACGAGTAGTGATACGGTGGACTGGAGTGACCTGCCCAAGGTGGAGATGAAGTTCACGGGTACGACCCTGATGCTGCCACCTCACAATGTGTTCGCCCAACGCTTCATCAACTCGGGCCTTCTCATAGTCTGCATGGCATTCCAGCCCCGGGATGCTGGTGTTAATGGCATCCAAATTCTGGGAAACAAGGCAACAAGGTCGTTCAGGGTTGTCTTCGATCTCCAGGCAAAGATGTTTGGGTTCCAACCTGATGCTTGCTGATCGACCCGTCAATTAATAAGGAGCCATGCTACTCTTGCTCTGCTAGGTTGACTATAACCGTTTAATATTCTTTTCTTTTATCAATATGATCAGAGATTGCAGCAGAGTAAAAACTGTGTACTTCGATTCGGGAGTACTGAAATTATAGCAGAGTTAGTACTTGTAAGCAATTTTGCTTGTACTACTTATGCCATTGTTTCAGTCGGGGTAGATTTTGGTGTGAGATAAAATAACATCACCAGGAGCTTTCATATACTCACTCCATTTCGTTATTGACGTCGTTCCGACTAGCTGGGTTGAGCTGCTGCGAGCACAAACTTGATGTCATAAACTTGGAACGGAGTATATTATATTTTGTGACTGGTGGCAGCAAGTTTTCAGGTTCTGTAAAAATATGTTCATGTACGAATTGATGCGCACATCTGAACCAGCAGCCTTGCATTGTCTGATAAGTGGACAACTTCACGAATTAAATTAGCCATCATGTGAAACTCTATCCCATTTTATTATTTGCGGATCGAGCTAGATTTGTTTTTTTTAAGTATTGGTTTTGACTAAATCTAAATGTAACAAGATACGGAATAGGGATATTGGTTTGACCGGATTATGTGTTGGTTCCGACTCCACTAAACAAACCAAACCAGATATGGACTCGGCCTTTCGCAGCCCTGCGGGCAATCTATAAATCTGCACCAGAGAGTCTACAAACTCATCTTTGGACGTTTGGTGCCATTCGATAATGGCTCGCGCAAATCTGTCCCTAATCGCTAGGGCATTCGTATGGCTCCTTGTTGTAGCATCAGGAGTGTTTTTCTTCTCCGGCCATAATAAGGCCAGCGCGCTCCACGACGTTGACTGGCGTCCCGATCTAGCCATGTTCCCGCCGAGCCAAGTCATTGCCATCGATCTCGGCAACACCAACTCTTGCGTCGCCGGCTACAGCAGTCCCGAAGCCGAATCCATGTTCCACATCTGCATTCCCTCCTGGGTCGCCTTCTCCGACGACGGCAACGTCCTCGTCGGTGAGGACGCCATGAACCACGCCGCCGCCAACCCTGACGCCACCGCAATCCATGGGTTCAAGCGCCTCTTCGGAAGGAGATTGAGCCACGCCGCTTTTGATGAGGAGGAGCAGGAGTTTCTTCAGAGATTCAGCGAGAACCATATGCGGTACAAGATCGTCGAGAAGGACGCGCGTCCTCACATCCAGGTGGAGAACACCAAGGAGTTGATTGGCATCGAGCAGGTGACGCTCGCGGTGTTCGCCAAGCTCAAGGCCATGGCAGAGTCGTCGCAGCTCGGCGGCCAAAAGGTCAGTTCCGCCATCATCACCCTGCCTTACGACTGCCACACATACCAGTGCAGGGACGCGCCGCTCTACGCCGCCGGGCTCGCTGGCTTCGAAACGACCAAGATCCTTTACGAGCCCATCGCCGCTGCAGTTGCCTACGACCTTGTGAAGACGACGCAGCTGCGGGAGGAGGGCAACGTGCTCGTCCTCCACGTCGGCGGCGCCACGGCGGAGGCCACCGTCATGACGTTCGTCGACGGCGTGTACGAGTTCATCGGAGCGCGGTACGATCCTTTCCTGGGAGGACAGGATTTCGATCGCAGGATCACGGAACATTTTGTCCAATTGATCAAGGACAGGTATGGAAAAGATGTCAGCAACGATAAGCAACTGGCAAGAGCGTGTGAGCAAGCGAGGAAGACGTTGAGTGATCAAGATGTTGTCGACGTGAAGGTCGATTATTCACTTGTTCACGACCTGAATCTGACCAGGGCAAAGTTTGAGGAGCTAAACCATGACCTGTTCCTCAGAGTCTTGAACCTGGTCGACAAGGCCGTCTCAGGAGCTGAAATGACCATGGGTAATGAAGTCACCATTGACGAGGTTGTTCTTGTCGGTGGAAGCACCATGATCCCAAAGGTTCGGGAACTTGTCAGGGACTACTTTGGTGGGAAGGAGCTAACTATGAGGCTGAAACCTGATGAAGTTGTTACCCGTGGAGCCCTGCTTTACGGCAAACACTTATACTACTCGCGTCAAAGGATATGATAAGTCACTTTCTCATATGGAACAAGAGCTGCACAGTAGTAACGAAGATAGTGCAGTCCATGGGCAACCAACTGAAACCAAGTCAACGAAGGAACCAACCATCAGTTATATAAACAAAACGAAGGAACCAAAGATGGTGTAAACCAAATTTGGGGATATTAAAAGGGAAATCGTTTAACAGGACGCATGTTATGGAGGATGGAGCTATTTTTGTTCGTGACTCTGATGGTGATGTGGTAGAGAGCATGTTGTGGGAGATCACCGGTGCTTCAGGACTCGTTTCATGCAGAAACTATATATAGCGTGTGTGCAATATATTATAATCCTGGGGACGAGTGATGCGCAAGTCAAAATCAAAGAGCTGTTGTGAGATCATTTTTTTTATCGTTTTCGTGCATGCAGTTTCCTAGATCTTGTATTTGAGCTTAGCGGCGGGTGGGTGCGAGTGCGAGGTCATGGTGGAGACCATCAATGTGATGGATACCATACCCAGTTGTATTTTGTCTTGGTTTGGTGCATGTCAAACGAAAGGCAACTTTGCACAATAAGCACATTTGCACTCTCCTTTCGAGGTTAGTTATTCTTTTTCAAAGAAAAAGAGATTAATCTAACATGATGTTACTTATGGGCTGTTCGTTTTCTTTAGCATACTAAAGTTTTGAGGCAAAAGTTTAGTGTCTCTTTTGAGGCTAAAGTTTAGCCTCTCTTTGCTCTTCACCTTTTAGCCTCAAAGGCTAAACTTTAGCCTCTTTTAGCTCACATGTTCGTTTCTTTGAGGCTAAACTTTAGCCCTTTAGCCTCTTTAGCCTCATGAAACAAACACCCCCTTAGGTCCCCTGTGCATCGCATAATTTTTTTTGTTGATCAATAAATTCCTGCAGTATATCTTCACTATGTATATTTTTATTGTCAATCAATAACATTGCATGGCCGCTACGAACCAATGGACTGCCTCAGCGAGATCTCGCAATTCTTCCCGTCTGCGTCCATGGCGAACACTGTGTGCACCATGTGCCTCAGCGAGCTCGGCCGCGGGCAGACTCTCATCACGGCCGAGTGCTCCCACATCTTCCACCTTCACTGCATCTCCGATAACGCGTCCAAAGGCCGCCGCGACTGCCCGGTATGCAAAGCAACGCGGCGCGCGACGTCCCGATTGTGAAACCGGACCCGACGCGCCCCTACGCTGACGACGATCCGGTGGCCGCAGTTACTGGCACCCAAGCGCAAGGAAGTTCCGCTACCACCGCGGCGCCGGTGACGCCGAAGACGCACTGCGAGCGCCCGGCAGTCCCAAGGGGCGAGTCCCGTGACCGCTTCGCGCTGCTCGTGCACGCCACGGCCGCGGCCGCTGAGGCTCAGCGCGCGCCGCTCGACCTCGTGACCGTGCTCGACGTCAGCGGCAGCATGAAATTGACAGGCCACAAGCTGGAACCTGTGAAGCAGGCCATGGGCTTCGTCATCGACAACCTCGGCCCGGCGAACCGCCTCACAGCGTGGTCTGTTTCTCGCACAGCGCGACCCGCCAGATTTGGGCATTCGGCTCACGCGCGTGTGTGCTGATGGCAAGGCGGCCGTGACGTCCCTCGTCGCCAACGGATGCACGGACAGCAACCCCGTGACCAGCGTTATCCTGCTGTCCGACGGGCAGGACAGCTGCGGCAATCGCGGCGTCATCCTCGTTGAGGGAACAAACCAGCGCCGGCGACCGGCCCGTGCCGGTGTACACGTTCGGGTTCGGCACAGACCACGACGCGGAAGCGATGCACCTCATCGCGGAGAACACGAGGGGCACCTTCTCGTACATCGTGAACCACGCCGTCATCCAGGACTCGTTCGCGCAGTGCATCGGCGGCCTCCTCTCCGTGGCAATGCAGAACGTGCGCATATATTTTGTCCAGACGTGCCTGCACCGGGACGTGCGCGTCCGCGAGGTCAAGTCCGGGATCTACGACAACCGCGTCGACGCGGATGGCCGCGCCGCCTCCGTGGAAGTGGGCGACCTCTACGCCGACGAGATGAGGCGCTTCTTGACTTTCGTAGACATCTTCGAATGCGGCAGAAGAGGTGACCCAGCTCGTCAGCGTGCGATGAATAAACTTACCGTGCCGCAGCGACCTGGCGGAACGCCGACGTTGCTGGTAAAGACGCCGTAGTGCGGAGGCCGGTCGTACGAAGACCTGTCCAGGGAAGTCGAGCGTGAGCGCATCCGCGTGGCAGCGGCGGAGGACATGGCGGCCGCGCGGGCTGCAGCCGAGCGCGGCCATCACGCGGAGGCGGTGCGGTTTCTTCAAACTGGGCATGAAGCCGTGTTGAACTTTGGGATAGAGCAGGGCTCGGCGGCGTCGACGAGGACTGGTTGGATCTGGGCGATGAGATGGAGGAGATTCTGCAACTATTCATGGCCGACGAGGAAGTGTACGAGGAGGTGAGGGGCGCGAGCTTGCTGTCCAGTCCAGCATGACCTCGCACCAGATGCAACACGCCGCCTTTTGCGGTAGGCGCAAGTGCTTCAAGACTAAAGCTATGAACGCTATGGTGAAGAAGATAAAGGTCCTGTTTGGATCCATGGATTAGAGTTAGTTTGAGCTAGTTTGGACACAACTAACCCTAAATTCTTCAAACAAGTAGAGCTAGTTTGGGCTAGTTGTACTCCTCTAGACGACGTAACATTCTTATGTATTCTAGTCGACCAGGTGAGCATATTTTTGATGAAACTAGGTTGGGAGCAAGATCCCCCCCACTCATCATTAATTTTGTTAAAAAGCAACTTCTTATAATATATTTTGATGACTAGTTGAATGAAAAATGGTGCTACCATAATATATTGATAAGCTAAAGAAAGGACATATTCATTTCCAACTTTTAGAATTATTTTTACGAAGCAGAAGAATAAAATTAAGTAACCATTTCACAACCAAAGCCAAAATTATTCATTACAGAAGAGGAATAGCTCATTACATTTTTTTTTGTGTTAATGTATAGTTACACACAATATACTCTTGTTTTTGGAATCACAACCTTGTGTCAAACATACTCTCAATCGTTTCATCTATTGTAAAGTACTTCTTTGGTATGTTTTTTAGGAATTATCTTTTTATTAAAATGTTTGGTGCACGACAATTTTTTCAGTTATATTGTGTTGACAAATATGTAAAAGTTGATTACATAATGGAAATGTGGCGTCGGGTCTTGTAAAATACCCCCAAAATTTCCTCATTTCAACATCTCAAAACTCTAGCTCTTGCTCACCAAATCTCTTAAGTTCAACAAAATTGAGAGGCAGTGAATGGGACCAAAGAGTAATACACGACATAAGGTAGACATAAGGTAGATTGAGAAGATAATGTATTAAAACTCTAATTAAATCCAATAATATAAAGCCTACATAAGGTTCAACCTGCTTCATTAAAAAATTATCTTTTTGCATCAATCATCTGCAATATCTGCATTGCTTATCGGATGAAAAGTCGTCGTCATGCATTTTCTTTCCATTCTTTCCCTAATAGAGCCAGCAATATCGAAGGGCGGTTGTTTGGAAAGATAATGAAGGCGTAATAAATTTTGTTATTATCGCTTCCAAATATTTCGTGCCGACTAGGAGAACTGATCTCCTGATTCCTATATATCCGCAGCATTGAGCGGCGTCTCCATTCACCGCGCGCCGCCACATCTAGATCGATCTCGTATTTCTTCTTCCCGGCTGCGTCCATGGCGAACACTAGTAGTAGCGCTGCCGCCGCTGACCTGTGCACCATCTGCCTCGGCGAGCTCGTCCGCGGGCAGACCCTGATCACGGCCGAGTGCTCCCACGTCTTCCACCTCCACTGCTTCTCCGACAATGCGTCCAAGGGCCGCCGCGAGTGCCCGGTCTGCAAAGCCACGTGGCACGACGTTCCGATCGTCAAGTCGGATCCGACGCGCCCGTACGCCGATGACGACCCGGTGGCCCCGGTGACGGTCGCCCAAGCGCAAGGCTCCGGTGCGGCGACCGCCGATGCGGCCGGGACGGTGACACTGAAGACGTACTGCGAGCGCCCGGCTGTCCCGAGGGGCGAGTCCCGTGACCGGTTCGCGGTTCTGGTGAACGCCACGGCGCCTGCGGCCACCGCCGCGGCCGCCGATGCGCAGCGCGCGCCGCTGGATCTGGTGACTGCGCTGGACGTCAGCGGCAGCATGCGCGGTGAAAAGCTGCAGCTCCTGAAGGAGGCCATGGGCTTCGTCATCGACAACCTCGGCCCCACGGACCGCCTCAGCGTGGTGTCCTTCTCGGACGTCGCGAACCGCGAGCTCCGGCTCACGCGCATGTCCGGCGACGGGAAGGAGGCGGCGAAGCGTGCCGTGGAGTCCCTCGTCGCTGATGGCTTGACGGACATCAGGAAGGGCCTGGACGTGGCCGCCCAGGTGCTCGGGAACCGCAGGTACAGGAACCCCGTGACCAGCATCATCCTGCTCTCCGATGGGCAGGACACCTGCGGCAACCGCGGCGACAACATCATGCCGCCCTCGTTGAGGCAGCAAACCGGCGAAGGCGAGCGGCCCGTGCCGGTGCACACGTTCGGGTTCGGCACGGACCACGACGCGGCCGCGATGCACCTCATCGCGGAGGCCACGAGGGGCACCTTCTCGTACATGGTGAACCATGACATCATCCAGGACTCGTTCGCGCAGTGCATCGGCGGCCTCCTCTCCGTGGCAATGCAGAACGTGCGGATCACCCTGACATGCCTTCATCCCGGCGTGCACGTTCGCGAGGTCAGGTCCGGGATCTACGACAACCACGTCGATGACAGTGGCCGCGCCGCATCAGTAGAAGTGGGCGACCTCTACTCCGACGAGGTGAGGCGTTTCTTGATTTTTGTTGATGTGCCGGCTGCCGATGACGACGCAGCAGAAGAACAAGCCACCCCGCTTCTCAAAGTGAGATGCACTTACCGTGACGCCGCGACGGGACGGGACGCCGACGTCGCCGGTGAAGACGCCGTGGTGCGGAGGCCAGTCGACCTGCTCGACGGCGACGACAAGCTATCCGTGGAGGTGGAGCGGGAGCGCATCCGCGTGGCCGCGGCGGAGGACATGGCGGCCGCTCGTGCGGCGGCCGAGCACGGCCGGCACAGGGAGGCGGCGCAGTATCTCCGGGACGGGCGGAGGACCTTGCAGACGATGTCAGCAAGGATGAAGGTGGAAGCGTTTTCGGACACAGATGCGGACGACGAGGAGTGCGATGAGCTGGACGCGGAGATGGAGGAGATGGAAGACTGCGTCGAGGACAAGGCAGCGTACGAGGGGGAAGGCCGGGCGCGGCTGCTGTCCGGCATGGCCTCGCACCAGATGCAACGCGCCACGTTCGCCGGTAAGGCGCGCAATACGTTCTGTACTCCGGCCATGGGGACCATGGTGACCAAGTCGGCGACGGTCCGTCAGGAAAGGAAGAAGTCGGCTCCTGCTCCTGCTCCTGCTCCTGTTCCGCGGCCGCCCAAGAAAAGTCGCAAGTGAAGAGGGTGACCAGCATGCGGGAGGGTACCAAAACAATGCTACGCTGGAGAAATAATTTACAAGTTATAGGGCGTCTTTCGTTTGGTTATTTCGGATTCTTTTGCACTTGTTCTCAGGAGTATGGTTCTTGCATTGTGTTTCTGCGTGTGAAAGTATTAAGTGCTTGTTCTCATTTTCATTTTACATGTTTGAGAGAGATTATTAAGAAGATAATGGAAGAAAGTATCAGGCACTTGTTTTCATTACCATTTTTTCATTTAAATGTTGAGAGATTATTTTTTCATTACCTTTTGCATGGATTCGTAGCTCTTAGGAAAGTTTACTCCGTTGGTAGATCAAACCCTTTTTGCAGAGTACGTAGGAGTTTCCTTCCCGGCTACGAACGAAGCCTTCACTTTACATACGGCTGCGCACCCAAAAGGGGCTGATGCACTAGGAGACCGACACGCCGCGTCAAACGCTTGCACTAGGTGTCCTGCCCGTCAAACGCTTGCATGGACGAGAGCTCGGGAACTGCCGCCACGGCCACCGCCGACGTTTGCGCGATCTGCCTCGGCGACGTGTGCCGCGGCCAGGCCATCTTCACCTGCCGTGCGCAAACCCGGCGCCCCGGCTGCCTGCACCGCTCGCCCACCCGGGCGCCCGTCACGTCAGTTCATGGCAGAGCTTCGTAGCATCTACGACGACGACGACGAGCTTGTGCGCCCGCAGGACTCTGGCCGGGACAACGCCACCGGCGTCGGAGAGGTGGTGGGGAAGACGCACTGCGAGAGGCCTGCCGTGTCCCGAGGGACGAGTCCTAGGGTAGCTTCCCGGTGCTCCTACACGTGCGTGCGCCGGCGCCAGTGGCCGTGTCCTCCGCCGGCGCGCCGATCGACCTCGTGACGGTGCTCAACCTCAGCGGCAGCATGCGCGGCGCGAAACTGCAGCTGGTGAAAAGGGCCGTGGGGTTCGTCATCGACAACCTCGGCGCGGCGGACCGGCTCAGCGTGGTGTCCTTCTCGAACAGCGCGGCGCGCGTCACCCGGCTTGCGCTCATGTCGGGCGACGGGAAGGCCGCGGCAAAGCGCGCTGTGGAGTCCCTCGCCGCATTCGGCGGCACCAACATCAGCGCCGGGCTCCTCGTGGCGGGCAAGGTGCTCGGGGATCGCCGGCACGGGAACGCGGTCACCGGGATCGTCTTGCTCACGGACGGGCGGGACGGGTTCGTGAGGAGGGACTACGCGCGGCTCGTGCCGGATTCGCTCAGGGCAGCGGGACCAGACGACGGTGCTGGCCTGCTGGCAACCGAAGGACCGTGCCCGTCCACACGTTCGGGTTCGGCGCTGACCACGACGCGATGGCGATGAGCGCCGTCGCGGAGGAGACCGGCGGCACGTTCTCGTTCGTCGAGAACCAGGAGGTGATCCAGGACGCGTTCGCGCAGTGCATCGGCGGGCTGCTCTCCGTGTCGGTGCAGGACGTGCGTGTTGCCGTCACGTGCGCGCACCCTGACGTGCGGGTCCTGGGGATCAAGTCCGGGAGCTACCTAACCGCCGCGCCGCCGCGGTGGACATCGGCGAGCTCTACGCCGACGAGGAGAGGCGCTTCCTGCTGTTCGTGCGCGTGCCGAGAGTCGCCGAAGATTGCGCAGAGGAGGCCACGCAGCTGGTAAAAGTGCGATGCACGTACCGGGTCACCGCGACAGGGCACGCGGCCAACGTCGCGGGCGAGGACGCCGTGGTGCTGAGGCCGGTCCAAGTGCCACCAGATGCCAACCAAATTTCCATGGAAGTGGAGCGGGAACGCGTTCGCGTGGCCGCGACCGAGGACCTCGCGGCGGCGCGGATACTGGAAGCCCGGCAGGAGGCCGTGCGGCTGTCGACGCCGGGGATGGCGGGGGACGCGACGTGCGAGGCGCTGGAGGACGAGCTGCGCGACCTCCGCGCCCGCGTGGCGAGCCGGAGGGACTACGAGGAGACGGGGCGCGCGTGCGTGCTGGCCGGCATGAGCTCGCACGGCCAGCAGCGCGCCTCGTCCATGGCGCTACGGGCACGGTACGGGGGTTTCCAAGAGGACGAGGAGGTGGACGGTGTGGCGGCGGGGGCAGGCTTTACGAGACTCCGACGATGCGGGGCATGGTGAATTGGTGATGAAGTCGCAGGCCTCGCGTGAGCGGCAGCAACTGACACAGCCGCAGGGCAAGAAACTGTGCGTGGTACCTCATGATGACGACCGCTCAGAAGGGATCAGGGGCTAGTTTTCTCGTTTACTTTCAACAAACTACAGTGCGCGTTCAATTGCCTGACATGTCGTCATAAATTACTTAGCAGACTAGCTAGATGATCATCATCATTATTGCACAGCTGACTAAAATGAATTTTTGAACAAAAATTGATGAGTGAGTTTATGACTAACAATAAGCATGTTTTAGAAGAATCGGTATGAAAATAGATTGATGGACATTAGTTTTCAATTTAATATAATCGTTGAATGGAACATTTATCATTGTAACCAATGCATTTGCTTTGCGGGCAGTAAGGAATGCATTTTTGATATAATAGCTTAGTGAATAGATCAATGGATTCGAAACTGACATGTTAAAAACATGTTTCTATGTGACGAGTATTAAAATAATGAGTAAATTTCGGAAAACTACATGTTTTTTTTTTGCCAAACTCTCACCAAACTGCACATTTAAAACTTTCTTTCACAAAACTACACATTTTACGGTTCATTTTTCGGAATTGAGGTTATCTCACCCATGGAGCACTCTCGCTACGTACAGCCCTCCCCTCCACCACCTGTCGGCTCGCCATCCGCTACCCCCCCCCTAAGCACCACGTTTACCTTATCCTTTTGCATCTCCCTCTCTCTCGCGAAGACACCGCGTCACCGTCGGCCGCCGGTGGTGGAGGCGAGCGATGGTGGCCGACGTGAGAGTCGAGTTGAGGTATGGGTTTCTGGAGGGATTCATCTCCCCTCGGCCATGGAAGATGGGGAGGAGGTCAGCCCGGCGGTGACCGGTGGGTTGCGGGCGGGCGGCGCGGTGGCAAGGTCGCCACCGGTTGTGGTGGCGGTGGAGGGCGGTGGGCCAATGCCCGGGCGAGGGAGCCTCGTCGGAGGGGTTACCGACAGCAGGGCTTGCCGAGCGGCGGCGGTGTTTGCAGGTGTCGTGGCGAGGCTGAATCCATGTGCTAGACTGAACCCATGGGTGTCTCTAATCCCACCGCTAATTCATATGTTTGAGTTTCTGGAGGGATTCATCTCCCCTCGGCCATGGAAGATGGGGAGGAGGTCAGCCCGGCGGTGACCGGTGGGTTGCGGGCGGGCGGCGCGGTGGCGAGGTCGCCAGCGGTTGTGGTGACGGTGGAGGGCGGTGGGCCAATGCCCGGGAGAGGGAGCCTCGTCGGAGGGGTTACCGACGGCGGGGCTTGCCGGGCGGCGGCAGTGTTTGCAGGTGGCGTGGCGAGGCTGAATCCATGGGTGTCTCTAATCCCACCGCTAATCCATAGGCGTAAGCTGAATAATATAAGAATTTCTGATAGATGTCACTCTCTTGCTGGTTGGCTCTGCTGGGTACCATAGCTCATAGCACACTCCTCTGATGCCTTTGACAGACATCGCCTTATATACAAACTCTGGTCGAGGAACTTATTTACCGTCGGATATATGATCCTTTAATTTATGCATGTCTGCTGATTCGATTTGACCACCTATCTCTTTAATTTGCTAGAGTATGGTTTTTATGGCATTGGTTTCCTGATGCGATTGAGGGACGGTTCGTTTTGAGAGCTTTAGCAGACGCGATTTGTTTTCCGAGGGAAGAAGGTTATTCAGCAAATCCACACACACACATATCATGGATGCAGATTATGCCGTCTTATCATAGCTGCATACTTGCTCAGCACTAAGCTGAGCAGAGTCATCTCGACGCATGTCACACTAGACTAGTGAGCACGCCTCGTTGGTGGCCGGAAACGTTAGAGGGTGCGCGCGTTTAGGAGCTGGATGGACGATGTGGCAGGGGCAGGGGCTTTGCGAAACTCCGATGATGCGGAGCATGGTATTCAAGTCACCGAGCTCGTGTGAGCAGCAGCGACCGACGCCGTCGCCAGCAAAGAGAAAATGCGCAGTACGAGATGAGTGATGGCAAGCACCCCAAGTGAAGAATGAGCAGCAGCTAGTGATCAGGGTCATTATACGTGCATCTCTTTAATTTCAATCAACAAAGCTTATGCATTCAGTGATTCAAACCTGTTGAAATTAGGTGGCCCTAAAACCCACTAATGAGGACCTAGAACTATAAACTTGGAGACCGGCACTTATACTAACAAAGCTTTATTATAGCTGAAAATACTTTACACACACAAGTGTCCACAACACCGAGGTGGCTGGCTGGTGACTCTCACCTCACACTCACACTCTCACACTTCTCTACCTAGCACTCTCTACCATGCCCCTTGTATGGGATACCATGGCAAGGGGGTGGCCCTCTATTTATAGGCCTAGGTGAGCCATGACACTTGGACAAGTGTCCAAGCTCTAGAACATTTCCACTAAATATCTAGGTTCCACACTATTCTAAAGTTACCATGATACTAGCTCTAGAATACTCCTAGTATAAATATCTTGGGTCATGAATAAGATAGAAGTTTCCGGAAGTTTGCATTGCTATTTTCAACACTCCCCTCAAGGCAAACTTCCTCCCAAAGCTGTCCTGCAGACCATGCCAAGTGCCTTTCGAAACTTCTCGAACTTTGCCTTGTTCGGACTCTTTGTGAGAATGTCAGCAGTCTGCTCATCGGTTCTTGTAGGCACCATCTCAATTTCGCCTTCAAGGACCTTTTCTCTTATGTAGTGGTACTGGACTTCTATATGTTTGGTCCTTACATGGAAGGCTGGATTTTCTGCCAAACGAATAGAGGATAGATTATCACGGAGAATCCTTACTTGGTACTCGTCGGCTGATGAAGATCCTCCATTAGTTGCTTGAGCCAAGTACTTTCTTGTGCTGCCATAGCTGCTGAACGATACTCGCTTCGAGTACTTGATAGAGCCACTCGTAGGTTGCCTTTTGCTACACCATGATATGGCTCTCGATCCAAGGCTGAAGCAATATCCAGATAGTTGACCTCCTTGTGTCACAGTCTCTAGCATAGTCGGCATCACAATACCCATTCACATGGCATTCTTTTGTCTTCTTATATAGAATACCAAAGTTAATGGCGCCTTTAACATACCTCAAGATACGCCTGACTGCATCAAGGTGAGGCCTCTTTGGCTTGCTCATATATCGACTAACCACACCAACCGAGTAAGATATATCCGGTCGAGTTAGTGTGAGATAGATAAGACTACCGACCACCTGTCGGTACATGGTCGCATCCTCTAGGTCTTTCCCTTCATCTTGTCTCAGCCTCACATTAGGATCCATAGGAGTAGACATAGGTTTGCAGTCAAGCATGCCATACCTTTGAAGAAGATCCTTGGCATACTTTTGTTGGCCTAAGAATAGCCCTTCCTTTGTATGCTCCACCTCAAGTAAAAGGAAGTGTCTTAATTCTCCAAGCTCCTTCATCCGAAATCGGACAGAGAGATTTTCTCTTGTCCTCTCGTATTTCCTCGGTGTAGTCTCAGGTGATGATCAAGTCATCAACATAGACAAGGACTATTGCCAACCTTCCTTCCTTGAACTTTATGAATAAACTCGAATCTGATGGAGCAACTTTAAATCCACTTTGTATGAGGAACTCACCGATTTTGCCGTACCATGCTCTTGGAGCTTGCTTCAAGCCATATAGGGCTTTCTTCAATTTGTAGACATACTCGGGGTGAGTCTTACTCTCAAAACCTCGTGGCTGCTCCATATAGATGTCTTTGTCAAGCTCGCCATGTAGGAAGGCATCCTTGACATCCATCCGTCACAACTTCCAAGACTTGCAAGCAGACAATGCGAGCAATACTCGGATAGTTGTGATTTTAGCAACAGGATCGAATGTTTCCTCATAATCAACTCCATATTGTTGAGAGAATCCCCGAGCAACAAGCCGAGCCTTATACCTTTCAATTGAGCCATCTAGACGAGTCTTCACTTTGTAAACCCATTTGCAAGATATGGGTTTCACATCCTTTGGCCTTGGTACTAGATCCCAGGTTTGATTTTCATTTAGTGCATTAATCTCGTCCTCCATTGCCTTAAGCCACTCTGGACCTTGTGCTGCTTCTTCATATGAGGATGGCTCAACAGGTATAGAATCATCAACAAGAGCAGCATTAGCATACCTTGGTTTATTTCTTCGGGTATATACTTTTATCGGTTGTTGTGTAGACTCATCCATAGTTTCCGAATGTATCCCGCCTTCCAAGGGCTCTTGGATCTCACCGATGATCCTTCTTTACTTTTACTTGGAGTCGATATTTCCTCCTCAACCATTCTTTCTTCTTCTTCTTTATTTTCTTCTCGGAACCTCCTCTAAGGCATGAGAGTCTCGGTAGCTCAATCTTCTCAGGTGTCCACCACGCAGATGCTTCATCGAATACCACATGTCTTGAGGTGTGACATTTTCCCGTGGTTGGATCACAACACCTCCAACCCTTTCGTGCATCATCATAGCCAACAAAGATGCATCCGATCGCCTTCTTCTCAAATTTGCTTCTAAGGTGATCGGACACAAACACGTAGCGTACACATCCAAAAACCTTAAAATGACTTACTCGTGGGCTTCTCTCTCCAAAGCAACTCATGAGGTGACTTGAAACCCAACTTGTCTTGTGGTAGTCTATTAATCACATAGGCGGCTGTCCTCATGCATTCGGCCCGTAACCTTCCAGGAACATTTTTAGCATGGAGCATACTACGACAAGTTTCAAGCAAGATGGCGATTTTTGCGCTCTCGCTACTCCATTTTGTTGTGGAGTATTAGGGCATGTCAATTGTCTTCTTATCTTGTTCCCTTTAAGATATATGGTGAACTCATTTGATAAATATTCTCTCCCATTGTCAGTACGTAGGCATTGAATTTTCTTGAGTTCACCCTCTACCTTCTCCTTAAACTATCGGAACTTTGTAAATGTTTCAGATTTTTGCTTCATAAAGTAAACCCATACGTACCTTGAGAAATCATCAATGAATGTCACCATATACCGCATTCCTCCAAGAGATTTTTGCTTGATCGGGTCGAAGACATCCGAGTGTATAAGCTCCAATGGTGTCTTGGATCGTTATCCCGACTCCTTGTATGGCAATTGATGAGCCTTGCCATACCGACAACCAGCACAAATCACATCTCGTCCGGATGTCCAATGGAGGAAGCCCCTTTAGTACTTGTCTCTTCATCATCTCCTTTAGCTTAGTATAGTTCACATGGCCAAGACGAGCATGCCGGAGATCACAGTTCTCATTCTTCCGAGTCTTTTCCACATATGCAGACTCGCCGGAGAGCACATAAACCGATTGTCTCCTTTTTCCCTCCATGATAGGTGTACCTATCACCTTCACTTGTCTAAATATGGCTACCTTGTTTGGCCCAAAGAGAACATACTTTCCCTCTCGCTGTTAGTTGAGGTACCGACAACAAATTCTTCTTCAATCCCGGACGTAATAAACATTTTCGAGTTGGAGCCGATGAGGACCATACCTTGGGATAGTGGCTGTCCCAACATGCGAGATTGAATGCCTTGAGTTGTCGGCTGTTAACACCACTCGCTTCCCTTGTAGTCATCCATATCTTCCAGCTTCTCATGATCACTTGTCATGTGGTTGGAGCAGCCTCGAATCAACTATCCAATCCTCTTTGTAGTTTAGTCTTGGACTAGTAGTTGCTGCAAAAGCTGGATCTTCGATGTCCTTCTCCAACTCCTCAACTTCTAGGGAGAGTGCAGCTTCAAGCATCCCATTCTTCTTCACTCACAGCTGTCTCCTCTTCCTTTTTCTTCATTGTGGTAGTAGCCATATTTCCTTCAAAGCGCCTCTTTGGCAGCCAACAATCTCGAGCAAAATGACCTTGCTTACCGCAGTTGAAGCAACTATTATTTTGCTTCTTCACGTACGGCCGGCCTTCTCTTTTTCCTCGTGCTCCCCCTGAAAAGTGGCTTCTTTCCTTTGGATGATGCTTGTCACCTTCTGTCCATTTTGCTTATGCATTCCTTGCCTCCAAGATTGACCCTTTTTCTTCTTTGTGAAGAGTGCCTCCTCTTCCTCCTTTATGGTAAGGCTACCCATTTGCTTGGCTAGCTCCTCTTGATTAACCAATAAATTTTCCAGCTCTACCAATGAAGGTTGAGTGGGCCATCCTCTCACCGCAGCGATAAACCCATTATATTCGGGTCTAAGGCCATGTATGATGATCCTTTTCATACGGGCATCACTAACCTTCTCCTCCGGTTCAAGCTGGGATATCTCTCTACAAATTGATTTAACCTTAGTAAAATATTGAGAGATGGTCATATTACCTTGAGAGATCCCAGCAAGCTCATTCTCCAACAGCTGGAGGCGCGCTTCATTTTTCTTGGAGAATAATTTCCCTAGAGTCTCCCAGGCTGCCTTTGGAGTCTCCGCATCTCGAATATGCTCTAGCAGGTCCTCCTCAATGGTTGTCTTCAGCACAAACATAGCCTTGCCAGCTTTGATGCGCCACTTTCGTAGCTCATCCTCCTTGGACGGAGCCGGGGCACTCTCTCGCTGCCTTCAATAATCTCCCATAAGTCCCGACCTTGAAGGTAGGACTCCATGCAGGTCTTCCAAGCAGCCATAGTTGTGGTTGTTGAGCTTCCTAATCGCACAACTTGAGCCAAACAGATCTGCCATAGTGATTGACTCCTCTCGTCAATAAGCTTATTTGGTCCCGGACCACTCAGCTTCACAAGTCCCGGACTATGCACCGGCAGAGTCTCCCTTAGCACGCTAAGCACCCCCAAAATAACGGTCCCGGACCGCCTGCTCCGATACCAATTGTTGAAATTAGGTGGCCCTAAAACCCACTAATGAGGATCTAGAACTATAAACTTGGAGACCGGCACTTATACTAACAAAGCTTTATTATAGCTGAAAATACTTTACACACACAAGTGTCCACAACACCGAGGTGGCTGGTCGGTGACTCTCACTTCACACTCACACTTCTCTACCTAGCACTCTCTACCATGCCCCTTGTATGGGATACCATGGCAAGGGGGTGGCCCTCTATTTATAGGCTTAGGTGAGCCATGACACTAGGACAAGTGTCTAAGCTCTAGAACATTTCCACTAAATATCTAGGTTCCACACTATTCCAAAGTTACCATGATACTAGCTCTAGAATACTCCTAGTATAAATATCTTGGCTCATGAATAAGATAGAAGTTTCCGGAAGTTTGCATTGCTATTTTCAACAAAACCAAATGGCCTTACACAAGTAATTAGCATTCCAACACTGCGAATTACAGAACCGGTGCGGTGGAGGCTTTGTAGACTTCTTCTAAACTGATTGCTTTATCTAGAGGAACGTCGTGTCATCGATCGTCGCAAACATATGGCCCTGTTCGTTTCTTCCTGCCCTCTAAAATTTAGCATTGTCACATCAAAGAGAATCTTACTGTTTATGAATATTTCGATCAATTTAATGACAAAACCATTGCTGCTAATTTTTTAGATGAATCCGATGAGCTTAATTAATCTATGTTTTGTTAAAGTGTTGCTACAGTAACCGTCTTCTAATCACGACTTAATTAACCTCATTAGATTTGTCTCGTAAATTAGTCTAAGAGTCTGTAATTTATTTTATAATTAAACTTTATTTAGTACTTCTAAATAGTAAGATTCTTTTTTATTTGACAACTCTAAAGTTTAGACCCCAGGAAACGAACACACCCTATGCCACACGGCTAGAAAGGTAATTTTGTCTCGAGACCTGCAGAGCACAAGACAAGAGGACCTATATCATCACTCATCACCGTAGCATATGTCCCGCGGACATAGTATATCACACGCTGGGTGTAAGCCATGACGAACTGGTGAAGGCGCTCACAGTTGCAACAAGTTAAGTCAGATCTGTAACTCTTGGAGTATCAAACTTGCATAGCAAAAACAAAAAAGAAACTTTCCATAACAGAAATTTACAAAGAAAAAATCTTTTTTTTGTCAAATCCTATGGACAATTTTTGCTCCCACCATATGCAAAAGTTTGTTCTCTAAAACCTCTTATTTTCATTTTTGTTTGCCATTAAAAAGTCAATGGATCCGAGAGATCACTTTGGTAGATATATGAGAAATCGATCGATATCACATTGCTAACGTGTATTTTATTGATGTAATTGACTCTAATTATAGCTCACATACACTAAGGGAAACGGCAAGTTTGACAAAGGCTGAAAAAAACACTGCAAAGGGTTTGCCGTGGCAACACACGACAAAAAAAATCATCGGCAAAGCCGGCTTGCCGTGTGCTATTTTTCACTCGGCAAAGTTTCTTTTGTAAAAAAGAAAAAAGCTCAACAGTAGCAATTTTTTTTTCATGAGACCCACCAGACCATCTGGTCATCAAGTAGCACCTTATTTCGTAAAATATTCGTGTGCTACATGGTCGATGAGATTCGAACCGGTGACCTCCCCTTCCCTATTCCACTCCACGACATTGTCATATGTGATTACAATCTCTTTTGATTCTACACATATTATACTTAGTGGAGTGTAAATTACTTATTTAAACTCCTAAATGAATTTAAATTAAAAAGTTGTCAACTATAAAGTTTTATAACTTTTGGAGATCTACAACTTTCATTTTGGTAGTTTCTCCATCCAAGATAAATTCAAGCTTAGTTTTTGTTTACATGATGATTTCTAATAAAATTGTCAACTATAAAGTTTCATAACTTTTCGAGATCTACAACTTTTATTTTTACTGTTTCTCTATCCAAGGTCGTTTGAAAATTACTAATTCTCAAATTTGAGAAATTGAAACGTATCTTTTTCGTGTAAAAAAATTAAAATCAAATTAAAAAGTTCACAACAACAAAGTTGTATAACTTCTGAAGATCTACAACTTTTATTTTGGTCATTTTTTCATCCCACATAGTGGTAGTAACATTTGTTTACACATGCGAATGAAGAAAACACTTAAATAAAAATTGTGAATCTTCATAAGTTATACAACTTTATAGTTCAATAGTTTTTAATTTGAATTCGTTTAGGGCTTCAAATTTTTTATTCGAATTTATCTTTGTCGAGTGCCTAAAACAAAAAACACGCGATAAAGAGCTCTTTACCGTGTGCCTAAATAAAACACAGGGAAAGATCACTCTTTGCGGTATGACTAGAAAAACACACAACAAGCAACACTCTTTGTCGTGTGTCTTTTTTTAGCGCACTGCAGCAAACAAAATCTTTGCCGTGTCCGACAAAAAACAACAAAATCTCAGGCACACGGCAAAGACTGATTTTCCCATGGTGATACTCTTCATGAACATTGCTAGAACTGTGGTTCACCAGACCATCATACGTGTGCCCTTTTATCATCGGTTTATGCATCTGGTAGCTAGCATCGAAATGGATTATTGTTGGCAATAGAGTTTAGTTAAGGACAACATACTGGAGAAGGTGCCGAGATGGATGACTACCAAGTTCAATCTCAACATGGTGTAAAATTAGACTAGATACATGGACGAGCACATATATATCAAGTGCTTCGGTGGTCGAAGACACTATAAGAAGTGCATTGAAACAACATTCGGACAAAAATCTGATCGAAATAATGAATGCTATCAAGTATGATTGTGTTAAATAATTTCTGATGTAATAAAAATACTTGCGCAACATACAATAAAAAAATAAATCTTCAATTGGAATAATTGTGGGTAACCTATAACTATTCATTTTAGACCACAACTCGCTTTCAATTCTAGCTTCTCTATTTTATTGCATCCTACACTTTCCTACACTTACTAATAACTGCAATGGAGGATCTTTATTAGTAGACATCTAGGAGCATACATAAGAGCAACATTATAGTATGCCAAGTACCATATAGCATGTCTAGTAAAATAGCACCCAAGTCCGATTGGTGATTATCTTGATGAGCACTGACCCGTTTTGTTAGATTTTTGTATAATCAAGAAATCTAATGGTTAAAATTACTCTGATGGTGGTTCACATATCAATCAAAGAGCTTAAAATACTTGGTCAGACAAAAGTCTAACAAATGGGTTTCCTCTCAAGCATTTTCCTATCTTGATATAAACAAGCATTGACATATATGAGCAAGGCTACCTGTAGTATTGTTTCCAAAGATTGGGTCCCAACTCGTTTCCTACAATTTTGTTAAGTGATAAAATAACATTGTGTTGCCTATTGTGGAAAACACAAATATAAGTTAAGAGCCAACGACAAGATCTTATCATTAATTAATTGACTTGACAATTAGCATCAAGAGGAATAGTTAGTATTGGTCCAAGAGTTAGATGAGATATAGTGACTAGCATCAATGGACAATGGTGCTAACTTCTCAATTGGGTGTTTACATGCTCTAATCTTATACCAAATATAGTTATATGTCAATATTTTTATTCTTGTGTCACACTCGACACACATGCAAGAATTGGAGGCTCCGGAAGTGGAGGAGCGGCACCACCGCACGCGCCGAGAGTGGAGAGGGGGTTGAGTCAACGTACGGAAAAGGAGAGGGAGGGGCCCACGCTGCAAGGGCTAGAGGAGGAGGGTGGGAGGAGGAGGGGGAGGTGGCGGCGGGGGCGGCGGGAGGAGGACTGCGCGGGGTGGAGGATTAGGGTTACGACCTATTTATTCTCTTACAGTTTTTTGAAAATGTCCCTGTACTTTACTCTATTTGCAGTTCTCATCAACTGAAGGTTATTTGTAGTTTCATACTTAATCTTTGATGAAATTTCGTATCAGTGATACATATAAGTGGTCTTCCATTAAGATCATTATTTTGATAACTTTGTTTACAAACTGTCTGCCCTCTTTTACAATGGTCTACTTTACATTACCACATGAGTTTTAGGAAAATTGACGTGACGGAGCGCATCTGCCTACCTAGTGTTGCTTAAGCAACATAGTGAAAGCGCGGTTTGGTGGAGCGAGTGCGGCGGCGGAGGATCGGGTAAAAAGGCATGTGGGACAGAAGACCCGCACCAGTTGAAATTAATTGGTCCCTATAATGAGGAAAATCTCCTGAGATTTCGTACAGATCACATGGTCCGTGTTCCGATTTGACCCATGTTTATCTCTAGCATTTTGTAAAAATGGACTGCAACTTTATATAAATAGTAGAAAAATATCAAAGTGCATATATACAAATATGATTAATAAAAAGGTTCAATTTGGCATCATCACTCATTATCGAAAAACCAAACTACAATTACCTTGCATCTCCATGTAAATTTCCAGTAAAAACCCATTGATCCAAACTCTAGTCAAACATTTGGCAAAAAAAAACTTGACTCAAACAAGATCTCCAACAGTTGTTTTCTCGCCTATTCATAACCTAGAAAATGACTACCAATGTGGCAATATCTGTTCCAAGAAAAATGAAATTCAATGGCAAAAACACCCCTACATTTCCGAGGGGCAAAGTGGGAAGAAGTCAAAACTCCCCCACAGATTCCTCATCCCCCTCGTTTCCCTCCTTCCATATATCTCTCAGACTCTCCCCTTCTTTTGCTCTCCTCACACCACTTCGCCTCAAAACCCAAACCCGTTCCATCCACGAGAAACTCCGCCCGACGACACCGTACCGGATCAGCCGCCCAAATCCAGCGCCGCCGTCGAGCAGCGCCGTGAGTTCACGGAGAAAGGAGGTGTCTCTCTGCCGGGCCGTTGTCTGCAAATGGTGCCGGCATGGGAACGCGTCAGGCGCGCGCTCACCGCAAGGCTTTGCATGCGATTCCCTGCGAGGCATGTGGCCATCGTGGACGCGCCCCATGAACTAGACTTGGAGTACGTGGAGGCTCCGGCGCCTGCAGTGGAGGTGCGCGAGGAGGAGCAGGAGGAGAGGGAGAAGTCGCCGGCAACTGTTCCTCCCTCACCAGCGTCAGCCCGGCGGCTGTCAAGGTCCGGCAACCAGAGCTCAGCGGTGAGAAAAAAATTTCACCCCCTTTTTGCAGCCGTGGGTTTCTTTCAAGCGCTCGTGTTGCGTGAAATGTGCGATTGACGTCGTGAGGTTTCGTAGGATCAGCTTGTTCTTGTCGTTGGTATGGGTTGTTTGATAGCTTTGAACAAGGATTGGTGTTGTGTGGAAGGTAAAGAGAAATTCCTAGAAAAAATAGTTCACAACCTTACGAAATAGAAATCTACGTTACTAGTCTTGTTTTACCATTCTTTTTGTGCTGTGAGGAATTACCCTGAAAAGTCTGAAATCTCGTGGTGTACCGTATTTTTTTATTGCTTGTGTATTAAGTGTACTAGTCTGGTCAATGATCTACGGCTGCACCAGATTAGATAACCCGAATGCTGCCGTGTCACCTGTTAAGAACTAATAGACTTCGGGTTATTTCGATTATGTGAAATCATGTCAAAAATATCTGCCAAGAAAATATTGACTTAGTTCTTAAAGTGCATGATGGAAACCGGTTGCTTGCAATACTACATTTCAATCTTCCTCGGTTATTGAACTGCATTAAATATTTTACTATATTTGGTCATTGAATCGCTCTAGAGTCTGCACATCTTATTCACAATTGATTTTCCGTACGTATCTTTGATCGCCGGATGTATTTGCATTAGCGTGTTGTGAACTAATCTAATAAAGAAGCAACCGACCATTCAAGGAATTAATAGTTGATGTCTTAATCTATTTGTTTCAAGATTCTCAAAACGATCTCTTTTTTTCAAGAAGCCATCGGTGACTTAGAATAAATAAAAATCGATTGTCTGTCCTCCTACATTCAAATGTATACAAATTAATTAATTTCTGGAAAAGACAAATCCTTACTGGTCACCAACTTATGTCTTGAAACCCTACTGTTTTGTGTGCTGCCCTTAGTTTTTGTTTGACCAGTTGTTTGTTGCCATGCAGGAGATAAGGCTCGCATGAATTCCTTTTTGCAAAATAATGTTGTTGATATCATGATGGACTGGCTAGTATATAGGTTATGATGTTCTGTTGCGGTTTGAAAGATAGCTTGACATGTAGTACTATGTACTTCCTTAAATTCTATAAGAAAAATAATGTTAATATTAAGCCTGTCACTTGAGAAATTCACAATGTATGATATGATCCTCTCATCTTTCTCCCATGTGCTGTGTATCTTTCCTAAAAGGGAATAGCAGGATAATGAAAGGATGCAGATGGCTATCGGTTGTTGTTGATGTGTTGCACTTTTCCATTTGCCTTTATTTGCCTGATGGGTGCATCCTAATTTGATTTAGCATGGATAATATCTCCAGCTAACATTATTATACTTGATAACTTGTTGTTGCTTGTGCATGGAACTAGTTAATACGTTGTGTTGATCAATTCATGGCTTGCATATAATATTCTCCTTTATTGTGCTTCTTTACTTTGTATGGAGAAATAGGTGGATATAGCACTTGACCCTGTTATTATATATTTCATCTTCATTCTGTGCTTGTGCTATTTTATACATGGCTCCTTTGTTCTAGATGAAAAACAATAAATAAATTGTTTGAAGTTTTTATTATTACAACTCTCTTGAGCTGTTGCCTTTGATGTCACTGCAAAGTTCCTTTCCTTAGAAGTGTTCCAAATGCTGTTCATGCTCAGTTCAATTTGTAGACGAGTTTTCCCATTTATATAATAACCAACATTATTGTACAAAGCTGTAAATAGCATTACTAACTTATTTCTCCTTATTTCAGAACATCTGTGCCATTTGCCTGGGTGGCATGAGGACTGGGCACGGCCAAGCTTTGTTCACTGCCGAATGCTCCCACAAGTTCCATTTCCACTGCATCTCTTCCAATGTGCAGCATGGGAACCATGTCTGCCCAATCTGCCGCGCTGTGTGGAACGAGCTGCCCTTCCAGGGAGCTCAGCCTGCTGATGGTGCTGTTCATGGGAGGCTGAGCCCATCGAACTGGCCTCAGGGCAGGCTATCGCGTATCAATAACTTGAACCAGCAAGATCAGATCCCTCCATTTCGCACTGTGGAATCGGTAACCTTCAATGATGATGAGGAGATAAATATTCCATCTGAAGCAGCAGTGCGTGACAGGGACGAGGGCCCTGCGTCAGTTGAGATGATGGCATACACTGAATTCCCGGCTGTTGAGGAGTCCGTGACACTGGAGAATTTCGCCATCTTGATCCACCTGAAGGCTCCGCGTTCGCCGGCGTCGCTGAGCTCCCGCGCGCCGCTGGACCTGGTGACCGTGCTGGACGTGAGCGGGAGCATGTCCGGGAGCAAGCTGGCGCTAATGAAGCGCGCCATGAGCTTCGTGATCGACTGCCTCGGCCCCAGCGACCGGCTCTCCGTGGTGGCCTTCTCGACGTCGGCGTGGCGGCTGTTCCCCCTGCGCAAGATGACCGCGTTCGGGAAGCAGCAGTCGCAGCAGGCCGTGAGCTCCCTCGTGGCCAACGGCGGCACCAACATCGCGGAGGCGCTGTGCAAGGCCGCCCGGGTGATGGAGGACAGGCAGGCGCGGAACCCCGTGTGCAGCATCATCCTGCTCTCCGACGGCGTGGACCACCACGTCATCACCCCGGCCACGCCCGGCGCGCGGCCCGACTACACCCAGCTGGTCCCGCGCTCCATCCTCCCCGGGAGCGAGCACCACGTGGCGGTCCACGCCTTCGGGTTCGGCTCCGACCACGACTCCGGGACGATGCACGCCGTCGCGGAGATGTCGGGCGGCACGTTCTCGTTCATCGACGCGGTGGGGTCCATCCAGGACGCCTTCGCGCAGTGCATCGGGGGACTGCTCAGCGTGGTGGCGCAGGAGGCGCGGATCACCGTCGAGTGCGCCGCCGACGGCGTGGCGCTGACGTCCGTCCGGTCCGGCGGGTACGCGAGCGGCGTGGCCGCCGACGGCCGCGGCGGGTTCGTCGAGGTTGGCGACCTCTACGCCGACGAGGAGCGGGACTTCCTGGTCACCGTGCGCGTCCCGCGCGCGCGCGGCGAGGGCGCCACCGCGCTGGTCGTGGCGGCCTGCACCTACCGCGACGCGGTCACCCTGGAGGCCGTCCGCGTGGAACACGGCCCTGTGGTCGTGGCCCGCGCGGTGGGCCCCGTGTCTGCAACCATGGCCCCGCAGGTGGAGCGGGAGTGGCAGCGCGTCCGCGCCACGGAGGACATGGCCTTGGCGCGCGCGGCGGCGGAGAACAGCGACTTCGTGCGCGCGGCGGCGATCCTGGAGACGCGCAGGCACGCGCTGGAGGGGTGCGCGGCGCTGGCGTCGGACCCGCAGACGCAGGCGCTGGTGGCGGAGCTGCGGGAGATGCAGGACCGCGCGGAGAACCGGGCGCGGTACGAGGAGTCCGGCCGGGCCTACATCCTGGCCGGGCTCAGCTCGCACTCGTGGCAGCGCGCCACGGCGCGCGGCGACTCCACGGAGCTCACGGGGCTCGTCCACACCTACCAGACGCCCTCCATGGTCGACATGCTGCACCGCTCGCAGGCGCTCCTGCCGGAGGTCGTCGAGCCGCTCATCAACCGGTCCCCGACAGTCGCGCCGTCACGCATCCCCGTGGCGGCGCCCGCCTCGCCGCTGCCGCGCCGCGGGATCCGCTCCTTCAGGCCGACCAAGTCCTTCACCGGCCGGACTCCGTGATGACGCATTTAACAAAAATGCGGTCGTTTAGTTTCAGGTAGTTGGAGGAAGCGACGAGAAAACATTCTCTTTTATTTCAGACATTCGGTTGTTGTTTCATACATGGATTTCTATTATGTCGTCGCTAAAAGGATTCATCGGCATGCTTGTTTTGTTGTTTCTACTTTTTATTAGGCTATGGATTAATCCTGGAAACATGCTGTAGTAGTTTGGTTCTTAAAACTGCTTTGGGTGGGCAGTTTGGACTAAGCAATGATGGGATTGAGCGTGTCCAACTGCGGTAGAGTTCGAAGCAAGACGACGCGCGGGCGCGGCGCCAGGTTTCATAGGGATGCTTTCGATTCTCTTGCCTCCATATATAACGAATACGAATCGATCCGAATTAGAACTATGAACAATCAGGACGAGGACGCGCACGCCGTCTCTAACCGCGCCACGCCAGGGCCGGCAACCGACGGCCGACGGCGCATCCCGCCTCCGCCCGCCAAGTCCGCCGCCGCCAGTTCACCCATGCCCGCCGCAGCGCCGCCAGGCCCATCAGGCCACCACTCGCGCCGGCGCTGCCGAGCGCAACACCAGGCACCACGGACTCACGCGTGCGCGAGCGCGACCATAGCGCAAGGTCTCCGTATATCAAGGGGTCACCAACTCTTGCAGGTCCGCTGGTCACACGCGCGGCAAGCTGCCAACCAAAGGCGGCCGGGCCGAGTAACTTCAAGATCCACGCTGCTACGTGGCGCAATCTCGACAGCTGCAAGGGACCCCCATTGTTATCGCCCTGCTCCAACCAGGAACCATCGCCCCAATAGCAGCCGGCGAGGCAGCGGGCGATCGGCTTCCTCCTCCTGACCAACTCCTCCTCCGCCGTCCGCTCGTTGCAGTTGCAGGTAAGCCTCCGATCCCCTCGAGTCCTTGGTAGCTTCCCTCCTGCCCATGTACTCTCGGCACTCTGGAACCAACAGGTGCTCTTGAATTCACGGGTTGATTAGGTTCCTGGTGTTTCATTTTCCGAGTACGCTGCTAGTGCGGGGAAAGGAAGGATGATAAATAAAAGTAACCGAAGTGCTGGTGAGCGGAAGCGTAAGGGAGGTAAATTGGGCCTGAACTTTACTAGGGAAGTGAATTGGGTTGAATTCACTCAATGCTTGGCCTTTTGCCATTGAAATTTGTTCACTTTTGTGTTGTTTCCGTCCGGTTGGAATCCTAGCGCTGGGGTTAGATTGGAGAAACCAAGCAGCTGAGTGGGAGCTTTGTGTTTCTCTCTTTCCTTGTCCTGTTTATGAGAGGTGCACAAGAACAGTTTTCTATTCCTGTCTCAGTATTATGTAAACTTGTCGATGCAGTCAGCTGGTGCTCTGATTGTTCTCACCTTGGATGGTCGGTGAGAATTGCTTGCCATGCTACCAACCACATGTTCAAAGTAGTTATGATGCCATTAGTTCTTATGCAAACCATTTTCAGACATTGTTCTGCATCACTTATTTTCAGTTTGAAGTAGAATTAGTAAATATATGGACTACTCTGCTCTACTAGTTATGAAACTGATATTTCTTCTACTGCTTTCATCATAGTGGAACCAACAGGCCTTGATACGGTTATTTGCCACTTGTCAGGTTGACCCTCCCAAGTAACTTTCCTCTTGTCGCATCCTACTCCCTTACTAAATTGTTGTCGCCGTTGACTTTTTTTGTTAAGTTTGACCATTTGTCTTATTCAAATAAAATTTAACAAATGTCATATATTTTGTTGGAATATGTTTTATCACTAAAGAAACTTGAAATATAGCATATTACTTTTTGTATTTGAAGAAATTTTTTGAATAAGACGAATGGTCAAACGTTACGAAAAAAGTCAATGGCAACAACAATTTAGTAAAGGAGGGAGTATTTTTCTGTGCTTTGGAATGGCAGCACCAAGGCCTGTTGGTCGGCTTATTTCCCATGTCATTCTGGATTTGGATGGTACTCTCTTAAATACAGGTGACTGAAATCTTGGAGAAGCTTATATTTGATTTTTTTAGGTAGTTTATAAAGTATGTTAAGTTCGTTTCTCTGAACTAACTTTGCTTCGCCTGGCCATGCAACTTGGCAGATTCCATTGTATGTCGAGTAGTTAAACCATTTCTTGTGAAAAATGGGAAAAGTTGGGATAGCAAAAAAGCACACAAACTAGTAGGAAAGACACCCTATGAAGCTGCTGCAGTTGTTGTAGAGGATTTTGGACTCCCTTATTCTACAGAAGAGTTCCTCTCAATGGTTACTCCAATGTTCAGTAAGCAGTAATGTCACAAACTTTTTTGAGTAAATTTTACAAAACTACAATGCAACTACCACAAAACTACTATTCAGTTTCATAAAAATACACTTGTATTGACATTAGTATCATAAAGCTATACTTTCTATTATAAATTTCTCAACGCTTTGATTTTGTTGCCACTGCATGTCTCTGAACCACGTTTTTTTACTGCCTGAGCACAGTTTTGTGGTAGGAAGAAATATATGTAGTTTTCTAGTTTTGTGATAAGATGTTACAATAGCATTATAGCAGTGTAGTTTTATGGTGTTGATGCTTAAAGGTGTAGTTTTGCAATAGATATTGTATGTCAATAACGGTGTAGTTCTCCAAAAGTGATTCTTAAACCTGTAGCTTTGGGATAGGTTTCCCTTTCTTAGTGTAGTTCTATAAAATTTACTCAACTTCTTTTATGCTTGTATGTTTCCTGATGTTTTGCATAAATCGTTCTGTCATACTAATTTATGGGAACTAGATTAGATGTATTTGCCTTTTATGCTGCATTTTCTTGATAAGGTCCTTCCATATTTCTAAACATGGATATATGTTTTCTTGCCACTCAATTGTCAAGCTGTTTTCTGTTGGGAACTGAATTGATAGACTAAACTTCATATTGTAGGTGGTGTAACATTAAACCTCTTCCAGGCGCTAATAGGTTGATAAAACATTTAAGAAATAATGGAGTGCCAACGGCTTTGGCTTCAAACTCACCAAGATCTAGCATTGAAGCCAAAATCTCGTGCCATGAAGGTATGTTTTTATCCCAGTTCTGGAATATATATATATATATATATATATATATATATATATATATATATATATATATATATATATATATATAGCTGTACTATATCACACCCAGGGTGTGATATAATATTTCACACTCCAGCCAACCTAGCAGCCACGTCAACCTACTCAAACCAGGCAACACCCGTAGAACAAACCGACAAAAAACCGGCCTAGGAAATAAACCAGAATCAATTAATTCGTTTTCATTTTAATACTCTCGTCAATAACTCCTATAATTATGGATATTTAATGACCCATGAAACCTTAACCGTGTTGTTCCTTATATAGCAATTCTGGTTTGCTCGTGATTCCATCACGACGATTATTCTAGACTGTCATAGTTCCGCCTTCGACCGTGTTGTTCCTTATCGATCGGCGATCGCGTGTGCAAGGCGGATTGGGATTCACTCCATTGGCCGCGCGGTCGCCCATCCGTCTCATCCCCAGGGAGGTCGCATCGTAGATGTCTACGGCTGACACAACTCAGATCGATGCCCTGGCGCACACGCGGTCGTAGTTATTGGTGAGTCTTCATCAGTACAAGCGTGAGCTTCTCTCTCCTTGCGGCGGCAACAGCATCCGATGGCCATGCAGTTCTCAGGTCTTTTCGTTGCCTTCAACTCTTCATCGACTACGAACGACCAGATCCATGGTATGAAATCTCTTTTTCCGCCGCTTCCCTGATCGTGAAACATCTTCTCATAAGTTTTTCAATTTTTATGATTCAGGCATTATTTTGCGGTTATTTCGTGCTGCTGAAAGGTCTCACGTCCGCCGCGCTCAGGCTTGCACGGCCGTGGTCTTCGAGGTGACTCGCATGACTGTCCTGATTGGCACCGGCGCATGCAGCTTTTTTGCTCACCTGGGCAACACCGTCTGGCGGCCACGACAGTCTCCATTGGCTTGGAACGGCCCGAGATCCATGCGATGAGGAGGTATGAGTGGCAGTTCTTGTCCTCTCTAACTTCATTTTGGATCCACAAGCTGCTGTCTCCAAAAACTGGCTGCACAGCGCTAGATTTTCTTGTTTGTTCTTATCCCTGCAGGTTACCCGACATGGCATTCCTTGATGATTTGAGGATCCATGAGGTGAATTTGATTTTTTTTTCTTTTGACTCTTTCAGGTTGGCACGCTGGGGCTGGGCTAGGGACAAATCTAGGAGAGTGGCAAAGATGCTTGGCTTATTGTTTACTTGCGTGTGATATTTTTGACTTTGCAATCAGATTTTCCCCTCCTCTAGATGATTTTCAAAAATCGTTGGAAATTTGCACAAGATACCTTGGGCGACCAAGAACCTCTAGTGAATTTTGGTTTGCATTATCACTTAGGATTGGATCTTATAATTATTGAAAAAATAGATACCTTTGTTACAAACAGAAGGGTAGGAAGGATTTTTTTTTCATGTTTTACTGATCGTTGAGAAAGCAATAATCTTGGTGGGCAAGTGGCCCACGTATGTTTGATGTTTCTGTGTAGCATTAGAGAATTTCGTTACGGAAATCTTGTCTATTTTTTAAATTGCCACTTTTCACTTTTTTTCGAATCTTTGGTTTTACAATGGAGTATATAGTACATGCTCTCAATGTGTATTTGGAATGTATAATAGAGTGTATTGTTCAGAAAAGAAAAAAAAGAAGCTAGCAATGAGATATAGCTTTGTTTCTCTGTGTTCCCAAGTGTATACTTTGACTTTTACCAGTTGAAACTATATCTTTCTCTGTACCCCGACTGTATATTTTGATCCAGGAGTGTAGCGATCAAGTGTAAAGCTATGAATTTTCTGATTTCAACATATGTTGAATTTATTCTCAAATTGTAAAACTTTGTATTCTGTATACTTTTTTGTTCTTGCCTTACAAGTGTATGTGAGTGTTGTTTGTTAATGATCATTATCCACCAGATCGTTAAATCCTATTGTTTTAAATCATAATATTGTCATTTAATCATAAAATCCTATAGTCTTTTACATTTATGCCTCATCATTTTTTACGAAGATATTAGAGTAACCACAAGTTAATCAAGGAGCAAATAGTTCAAAGTTTTTATCATCCACCTACTACGCAATTGAACTATGACAAGAGTACATGTAATTCAATTAAGGAGCAAACAGTCCAAGTTTGATATCCAGCTAAACAAGGAGTGCATTATATACTACCAATATTTTGCAGTTAAATGAAGGGTTATTACAATACTACCGAAAGATAGTATTTGCTGTTTCACAACAGTTACAGGACATAACAAAAAATGTGATTGGAACCAGGCAACCGGCCACTACAACGACATGAGTGTGGGACCTAAAACCATGGTTGCATGATATAATTTATAGTATTTAGGATTGTCACTATTAAACTATTGTTATTCATTATAATTTTATCCTTTAATCATACATCCCTAACCTTTTATGTTCGTGCGCTAGTCAGTTGCAACGAAGGAGATTTGGTTACAAATTTTTTTGCTATCAGAGCTTAATCAAGGTGTAAAATGATTGGTTAACCTCATAACATATATTTTGTACCTAAATATGTCTATGTTCTACCAAGATTTACAATCACACAAGCCTGAACTTTTTGAGATAGCATGATGCTCAAAACGGTCAAGTTATGCAACGAAACGTAATCAGTTTTCCTGCTGTTTTATATATTCTGAAATTAAGGTTATAATATTTTACGATTGTATGAGAAGTTTTATAGGCTTATAAGCTCATGATCATAAAACATTAGACTTTTGTGATCAAGCATTATAAGTTTTTGTCCTCAGAAGCACTAGTGCATGGAAGGGTTCTGTTGTCCTGATGTGTTCACGTGATAGTCCATTATTTTAATGAATCCAAACCCTATTTTACGGCTTCATTAGTGCGTAATTAAGACCATGCAACCAATAGCTGAACCGGTGGAGCAAAAACCGGGTGGGGTTCGCTGTCCAGCAGCAAAAAAGGCAGTAATTTAAAGTTTTTTAGTCAAGCACAATATAATTATTTTTTATTAAGGTACTTGGTTACGTTATATTATGGTGTCACAAAATAATATTTGCCACCAGACGATTCTACTATCTAGTAGCAAATAATTGAAGTCTTTATGGTTCAGCATCTTCATCCGAGAAGTGCAAATAGTCGAGATTTTTATAGCTCACCACCTCGATAGATTGTAAAAGTGGAATTTTGGATAAAAGCAAACATATCATTATATTGTTGAAAAAATAATATTTATTTTTAGACTATAATCTAGTAGCAAAAAGGTGAGGTCTCTGTGGTCACAAAAAAAATAGTAATCAATGCATCAAAGCTAATGTGGGGTTCGCTGTCCAGCAGCAAAAAAAGTTTAATATTTATGATTTAAAAAATTATTTTTTGCGACCAATATCTGAATAACAATAGTGGACTACTTTTATACTAGCAAGGGTCATGGCCATAAAAACACAACTATTTTCGGTAAAACAAATCATTATCCATCAATATTTTTGTCTGCTACACGATCATAAATCTCCATAGTAGAAAATGCTATCGTTATAAATCATAATTATCTTTTTAATTCATTCTTCCATAGTCTATTTTGCTATATAGTTATATTTGCTACTAGAAGTTATGTCCAAACAAAATGTTATTTGCTATCAGAGATTGATCAACTAGTAAATAGTAATTGTTCTACGGCTCACCAACTTCATTGTCAGTTGGCCTTGACACTGGTACCAAAAGATTTTTACCAGTAGGCTACGATCATAACAACTGTTTGTCACCATGAAGGAAAAAAAAGGTGCTACTAGGAATGAATTAATACAATGATGTTGAATATAATCTTACGCTCTATAGCCATGTCTTTTGATCCAGTACAACATTGGCGGTTATGTGTATTCTTATACTATGTTTCGGTGCATGGCTTAATCATAAATTTTCCAATGATTCTCTGGTCCGATGAAGTATGGCCTTTTTAACATGTGGTATTCTCTATGTAGTTCAGATACATAGGTCCATATGTCAGGTAGTAGGTGTGCTTACGTGTTATAACATGTGACCATACGTCCATATGTCACGTACATACACGCACCTCAAATGTTAAAACTAACTAGCTTCTACGTTCATAGTAGTTGACTTTTTATGCTAAGAGTGGTTAACTTTTATCCTTAGAATCGCACATGTATATAGACATATTTTACAAAAAATATCTACCTTCTGAAAAAAGTCAACCTTGTGAGAATTTTTTTATCCACGGGAGGCTTGGTTTTATACACGAAGGAGTTCTCCCCTCCAGCTGTGTCTGCCTTCGGACTTTTCCTTCCATCGAGACGATACATTTCGTGCATCGCGAAATCAGTGGGTTCACCAATAAATGGCAATCAACCGAGCCGATAGAAAAACCGGACAGGTTTGCTGGCAAGAGAAAAAATTCGCTCTGGTTTATTCCTCATGCTGGCGCAGCAGCAGGTGCCACAAAGGCACCTTGTTTGCCACGTGGCCTAGGGAGTGATGTAATATATCACACCCCGGGTGTGATTTAGAGCTGCCCTATATATATATATATATATATATGCATGCTTTATTTCTATGTGAATCTTCTATGTGTAGGATGGAACGAGTCATTTTCTGCTATTGTTGTATACCGCAGAAGACGCCCAAGACAGGATCGTTTGGCGCTGGTCAGACAACGGCCAATACTCGGCCTCTTCAGCCTATCGCGCTCTCTTCTGCGGCCAGTCTTCCATTGCAGGAGCAAGGGAACTGCGCTCAACTCGGGCGCCACCGAAGGTTAAATTCTTCCTCTGGTTGGCTCTCCTTGGCCGAAGCTGGACGTCTGACCGCTTGCAGCGACATAACATGACGAACAACGGACTGTGCGCCCTTTGCATCCAGCACCAAGAGACAATTGATCATCTCCTCCTAGGTTGCCCATATAGCCGCGAAATCTGGTTCAAGCTTCTTCGTACCTTCGGCGCTCAGCAGCTTGTGCCCCAACCCGAAGCAACCCTGGTCGACTGGTGGACTTCAGCCCGGAAGCAACTGCCGAAAGAGAAGAGAAAGGGTTTTGACTCTTTTTTCGCGTTAACGGTCTGGCAAATCTGGAAGGAGCGGAACCTCCGGGTTTTCCAGCAGCATTTCAAGCAACCAGCTCAACTGCTCAATCAGATCAGGGAGGAGGCCGCTGCTTGGGATCGGGCGGGGTTTAGGACGCTTAGCTTGTTACTTCCCTCGTAGCAGTCCGCAGTTTTCTTTTCTTTGCTTCTGTTGTTGGTTGCGCCTGGCCTAAGGGTCCTGTCCTCAGGACCTCTTCAGGGTGTTGTTTCCGCTTCTTCTCCTCTTAATGAAATACGCACTCAGGTGCGTTCTCGAAAAAAAAATTTCTGCTATTGTTGGTGGCGATGAAGTAGAGAAGGCAAAACCGTCTCCAGATATGTAAGACATTGTGCTACACAACACCATCATCTATGGTACTTCATATTTGCTAAATTCATCACACTTTCTTATTTCTGTTTTTTTTCGAGCGAAATCACACTTTCTTATTTCTGATCTACTGGTGTGATAGATTTTTCGAAGCTGCAAAAAGAATGAACACTGCCTCTTCAAATTGCCTAGTAATCGAGGACTCCATGTAAGTTTTGCTTTTTACAAATCTTATGTGATATGATTTATCCATGTTAGCATGGCATATCTACCTACACTTTTACTATAATTGAATTACAGACTCATTTCCAGTAGAATAAGCACATTTTATGGACAGAGTTTCATGCTTTGGGATGATTGAACTTGTGTCATGGAGAAAATGTCTGGTGCTTTTCTCCTGTCACCAGACCGTCTGGTGAACACAAGCCACCTAGACCCCAATGACCGCCCGGTGACCACAAAAGGCACTAGAACTTTCGATTCAGCTGACTCTTTGTTTTGTTCATCGTTTTATCTTTTTCCACTTCTTGGGGCTTCATCCACATCTCAAGTTTCAAGTGCTAGATCAAGTCCACTACACTTTTTCTTAATCTTCAACTCCTTGATGATACTCCATCCCATCATGGAGTTCTCTAAGTATATATTCTCCATGAAAAAATAATGGCTGGTAAATACGACTGTGGATGCGCCTGTATTAAAAATGAAATTTCAGCTAGTATAACAAATCTTTTCCTTTGTTTTGATAACTGAGCAGTGTTAGGCTCCAGAGATAGACAATTTGGATATAAATTGTCTTCCATAACGTGATATGATCCTAGTGACTTCATTTACTAATACGAAGTCATTATAGCACACAGAATTATTATCAAAGTAGATGCCCTTTCTGTTCAAGTGGTGTTGTGCTGAAGACAGTACATTTAACACTGTGAATACTTGTTGTGTTAGGCCAGGTGTTACAGCTGGAAAAGCTGCTGGAATCCATGTCATAGCTGTACCTTCAGTACCCAAAAAGACTGCAGAGTTCAGTTCTGCTGATGAGGTGATCAATTCCCTCCTTGATTTAAGGCCTGAGAAGTGGGGTTTGCCACCTTTTGATGACTGTATGTTCTAACACTTAATTTTGCCAGTCATTTAGTCATTCAGAGCACTAGGAATTTCCTGCTGATCTGTTGATAAACTTTCTGTTCAGGGATTGAAGGCACTTTACCGATAGAACCGTGGTTTATCAGGGGACCTGTTATCAAAGGATTTGGCCGTGGTTCCAAAGTACTTAGAATACCAACTGGTATGGGGAATAGAAAAACATATACGTAAAGATAATACTGATCAGACCAGTTTAACATACACAACGATTAACTTCACATGCATATATAGTTCTTTTCTTTCTTTTCAATCTTTTATTTGTCCACAAATGGGCCATTCCACAGTCCCCTAAATAATTGCTACTCTTTAAATACCGGTTCAGTAGCTTTTTTCCCTCACTAGGAAAGTTGCGAATCAACTGTAGGTAGGATTCATATTCATTGGTCTCATGCCTTATTGGACAATGCGCTTCTGTTTTGTTTCATTATTAATTATTTAATTTGCTTTTGATTTTGTTTACTTTCTCATATACTTTTAGGCTTGTTTTTTCTTTGATTTCCATTACAATTGGATTTTCAAAACTGAAACACTGATATTTCTGTGTTTGTACCATAGCTAACTTACCGGCAGAGAGCTTCTGTGACTTAGTGTTAGAGCATACATCAGGGGTATACTTTGGCTGGGCTGGACTTTCAACACGAGGTATTTACAAGATGGTCATGAGTATTGGCTGGAACCATATTTCGACAACACTGAGAAGACAGTGGTGAGTATTCTTTACCGTCATTTCCATGTTCAGTTCTACTACGTTGCTCTAAAATATATTGGTTACAGGAGCCATGGTTGCTTCATGATTTCGGTGAGGACTTTTACGGAGAGGAGTTACGCCTTGCCATTGTTGGCTACATAAGACCTGAGGTAATTTGGGATCAAGCAACATTACCTGCAAAACTTTTTCATTGATTGGAATGCATGTTCTTGACCTTGACCTTGCTTTTAACTAAGGCCAACTTTCCTTCACTTGAGAGCCTGATAGAGAGGATTCATGAGGATGGAAGGATTGCAGAGAAGGCCCTAGACTTACCGGTGTATTCTAAGTACAAAGACTCACCATATTTGAGAAACCTCTTGCAGCAAGCAAATTCTGCTGATGGTCAGGCTGAATTGAGTTCAAGTGAGGCAGAGCCCTTGTAGGAGGGTCTTACATTGTTATTGCATATTTTTCTGTTTGTAATAGGGGGAAGGTGCATTGTTTTTTGTGTATAAACATTGGCTTGTACTTGATTCGTCACTCTTTTTTTTCAGAAGCAGTGGTAGTTCTGCTATTCATAGTTGAAGTTCAAATAGGGATGTTGTCATGTTGATACCCATCATAAATGGAAAAGAGGGGGATGTTGGTTATCGAGGTCTATGCAACTATGAGCTCGTATTGATTACTGAATTCCTGATAACTTAACGGTCCCTCTGATTTTAGTTGACGTGAACAAAAAAATAAAATTAGTTTTTTTTTGTGACAAGAACAAAAAAATTAGATGGAAAATGAACCAAAAATAGTTGACATACTGTCGTGAATTAAAAATTGGTGGGCATAATATTTGTGGTAGCAGTATTTCTCCACTGTCAGTATACTTTGTCTTACACGGAGAATCAATGAACTTTGCACTCTGCTTTCTCCATTGACCATTGTCATCGGAAACATTGCAGTCTCCTTGTATTTGTCCGTACTGATTGTTACTTATAGAAAATTAAGAGTATACAAGTCTATGCATAAGCATGCTTGGCTGCTACTAGTCTGCCATATAACCAGGGGAAAATTGCAAGGAAATTCCAGCCGTAATTGGTCAAATCTCGTAGCATTGTAACGGAGGGCTAGTTCCCCTTTTGCGAGGGGAGGGGGATTGCCCCCACGTTCTTGATAATTGATAGTGCTGTGTCATTTAGTTTGTGGAATAAGATTTGTTCCTTTTTTAAAAAAAGAAATCGACCTAAGCAAACAACAAAGAAACAATGCCTCCTGCACAGCATCCATTGTGAAAAAGCTTCGATGCCTGTCCGGGTCCGGCTCGCAAGGCGCACGGCATGACGTGGAACAATGGTCACGATCGGACGAAGAGGCCACGTCTGCCAGTCTTATCCCGTCGCTCCAGCTTAATTCCAGAACAAACTCCTTTCCGCTCCCAGACGATCACTGCCACGCGTGCGATCAGCTGGCCAGCGGGCTCCCCTCGTCGCATGTGACGCGCCGGCGGCGGCTTCCGGTCCACGGCATGAGAAACGCGCGGCCGGGTGTGGAGGTCGGCACGGCAGTTCGCCGGACGGCGGGCCGCGCTCGTGTGCCAGCCGGAACGCACGTACGGCGCCCCGCGCGGCACGCAGACGAAACTTTGCCGTGCGGGATGCCTGGCCGCCGACCGACTCGTGCGTAGCGGCCTATAAAGAACTCGAGCTCCATGTGATCTCCTGGAGACGAACACAGCTGTGGAAGAAGAGGAAACTGAGAAAGTGTAGAGAACACAGTTTCAGGCTTTGGGGAGTTGAGAACGCAGAGAGGCAATGGCGCTGCTGGTGGCGTTGGAGAGGAGGAACGTGGCAGTGCCACTGCTGCTGCTCAACCTCGTCCTGTACACCTTCATGCTCGGGTTCGGCAGCTCTGCCCTCAACAGCTTCATCGACGGCCAGCAGTACTTTGTATGTGCATGCGCGAGCTGGTTGATCGATTTCTCTTGTCCTCGTGCGTGCAGGGCTGCTCGGCAACGACGCGACGCTCCACTTCGTGCAGTTCGCCGTCCTGGCCGGCGTCGTCGGGGTCGCGGCGAAGCTCGCGGCGGCGTACCACGCGCGCGCGTCGTGGCGGGGCCAGAGCCTCGCGGCCACCGCGGCGACGGGCACCGTCGCGTGGGCCGCCACCGCGCTGGCGTTCGGGCTCGCGTGCAAGGAGATGAGCGTCGGTGGCGAGCAGCGGCGCGGGTGGCGGCTGCGCGCGCTGGAGGGCTCGCCGCCACGCTGGCCTTCACGCAGCTGCTGTACGTGGCGATGCTGCACGCCGCCGTCGCCGCCGGCCGCCACGGCCTCGGGTGCTCCGCCGACGATGACCAGCCTTGTGCCGGTCACGTGTGATCGGTGCTGGACATGCGTGGTCGATCGGGTCCCGGCGCGCAACCTTACCTGTTTCGGTGCGCGCGCGCTTGATGTTTGCTCCCGTCTTGTGTGGCGCAAGTGCAATGTATGGAAATCGAGCTAACTGGCTAGTTTCCACTTAAATTGCCATGTGCTCATGTGTCTGTCAGCGTCTTGAACATTCAATCGTGTCTTTTATGTGCTGTATAGTGTTGTCATGATGTGGAATAATAATCGTCAAATCAAATCATAACAGCGGTGAACAAGAACAAAGGTCGCACACTCACTCCCATCTAAATTTTGTTGAGTGTCCCAAACTTCCGCGGATAATAATTCGATTATCTTCGAATAGGAATTGAAACATGACTGTCTGTTTTAAATGATCTGGTGCAAGGACGTCCATTTCAAGGAGAAATATCTTTTTTACTTTCCACCAAAAAATCAATTTAGGTATTCTATATTTATTATTTCCTATGTATTTATAATCAACCAAGTAAAAATCTTAACTCGGTTCTTTTGATCCACCGGCTTCAATATAATTCCCTAAACCCGGTTTTGTACATCTTATTACATGGACGTGGTTTTGATTTTGAACAATCACTCAATCTAGAGACACTTCAACTTGACAAGCTGAAATGTGCCACGATTGCCACGGCCCACGGGCACCGACTCGACCGGTTGAGCCGCATCTCCCCCTGCTTGCTGACGCACCCGACCCGAACGGAAATTCTCGCGCCTCTAGCTACCACCCCGACCCCTCCTCCCCTCTCCTCGCCGGCGGCATGGGCGAGGAGGCGATGCGCACCTTCTTTCCGATGTCCTTCGGCAAGGCACCCGCCCGCTCCAACACATCCTCCTCTGCCGCCCACTCTTCTTGTCAGATCCCGGAAGGAATCGAACGCGGAATCAAGAACAAGCACGAATTCATGGAATTTCTCGGGCAATATGCGGTGTTTTTCCGGGTGGAGGAAAGAGTCTTCAGAGGAAGAATGGTTTCCAAGCCAAAGTGGCTGGCACCAACTTCTTCTCCAAGTTGTGTTACAACTCACGCTTAGCCTTAAATAGACCATTACAGAAGTTTAACCCCATACTACTTAAGCAGTAAAAGTAACTAGTAAAGTAACTACTGAGCCGGCTAAGTGAAACAGCATCTGAGCCATCCATCCGTTTGGTATATCGTCTCGCAATCTCGACCGTTCATGAGTGTACCCACTACTTGTGTGGTCAGGTCCTGACACTTCTACCATCCGTAAGCCCTAAAACCCTAGCTCCAAGCCGTCCACCTCCGCCGCCGTGGACGATGACGGTGGCGGCGCATTGATTAGACCCCCGCGGCCTCCGCCGAAGCCCATGGGGGAGGATGACGAGGACGGCGGCATGATTGGGCTGCCTAGGCCTCCGCTGCCCTCTGCTCACGCTGAGGGGGAGGACGAGGGCGACGGCATGATTGGGCCACCTCGACAGCCGCCGGCTAAGGAGGCAGACGAGGATGATGACGACGACGATGACGACAACGAGATGGAGGATGATGGCGAGTTTGGCTTCAATAGGATCCCTCTCAGCAACGAGATTGTTCTGCACGGGCACAATAAGGTACGACGCGCAATGCACTTCTGAACCTTACAGCACCAGCTGGGCCTATATCGATTCTGTTAATCATGTAGCTGAATTAAACTGGTTTCAAGAGACAGATACTTCTGGAGATATAGTTGCTATAGAATCAATCAAATAAGGTGAAACAACAACAACAAAGCCTTTTATCCCAAGCAAGTTCGGGTAGGCCAATCAAATAAGGTGAAAGCGAATTGAAATTAGCAGCCGGTTACTGCTTATTAGAAGTAGTGCTATTGAGGTTAGACTTGATTTTGAATGGATGCTTAATGTGGTGCTTTAGGCATGGATGTTTGTCTGATGGGTATGTTAGTTCCATAAACAGATTTGCACCTTTTAATAAAAATTGTTAGAAATCCATATTGTCGGGCTGCAGCTCCTAATAAATGTATTTCGTTAGTTAAAATCATGCAACTTTATTTTTTTCCAGGTTGTCTCGGCCCTTGCTGTTGACCATACAGGATCCAGTGTGTATGTATGATTTCCAGGGCATGAATTCAAAACTTCAATCATTCAGGCAATTAGAACCCTTTGAAGGCCATCAAGTTCGTAGCCTAAGTTGGAGTCCAACATCCGATAGATTCCTATGTGTTACAGGTTCAGCTCAGGCCAAGGTATTCTGCTCTGTAACTTCGAGAAATTTTCAATGATTTCACTTCTATTCCTTAATATTTTTATTGATGATAATGCTTTGATTCAGATTTACGACCGGGATGGGCTTACACTGTGCGAGTTTGTTAAGGGTGATATGTATATTCGTGATCTCACGAATACAAAAGGTCACATTTCTGGGCTGACAAGTGGTGAGTGGAATCCAAAGTCAAAAGAGACTATTTTGACCTCATCAGAAGATTGATCCATCCGTTTGCGGGATGTATCGGATTTTAAAAGTCAAAAGCAGGTATTTTGTTCTATACTTTCTATTTCTAGGATAATAATTAACTGTTTCAAATAACATTCATTTGTCAGATATGGGTGTGAGTTGTACTCTCTTCTAGTAATGAATTGATGCTCAGCTATCCTGCTTGTTCGAGAACAAAAAACATCCATTTGTGTCGAATATGGGTGTGAGTTGTACTCTCCTCTAGTAATGAATTGATGCTCAGCTATCCTGCTTGTTCGAGAAAAAAAAACATCCATTTGTTTTTACAGACACTTTTAACTTTTTTGTTCTCCTCAGCTGGGATCTCAGACAAGCTGGTTGCACAGTCCATTTTTGCTCCGTTTTATTTAATATATATTTACTGCAGCAGGGGTTCCGTTGCTGTGTATTTTTTTATATAAAAAAAAAACAACATCAGGGGACTCTGGAGTGCACTGCTACCTTTTTCTCGGCATTCTTTGAATATAATGAAAGTTTCTATCATTTGAACTGTGGATAACTGAAGCTTGGTGATTCCTTTACGAATAGGTCATCAAACCTAAGCTACCAAGACCAATGCAACATCATGTGCATGGGATTATGAAGGAAAACGGATTGTGGCTGGCATAGGAGATGATTCCATACAGGTATGTATTTTGTCACCCTGAGTTCAATCAAATTATTTCTTGAATATGCTCTCTTATTTGCATAATGCTTCTGTTTGTAGCTCTGGACCGTAAAAACTGGATGGGGTAGCAGACCAGATATCTATGTCGAAAAAACACATACGGAGGATATTACTGGGGTTAAATTTTCTACAGATGGGCAGATTCTTCTGTCGAGAAGTATGGATAGTACTCTGAAGGTAATTTGATTTTCCTATAATCTTTTAGGACCGAAAATACCATGCCTTTTCACATTGACTAATTTAACATGACTGTAACAATAGGATGCCCTTATGGTTGTAATATGAGGTTTACCATTCAGAATTTTTGCTGAGTTTGCGCGTGTTTTGACTGTCTGACTGGGTTAGGTTTTGTTGGGACGTATTAATACGAATTCATACTGAGCATTGCTGTGTTCTTCCACTTTTATGATTGGGTAATTTCTAATGAGGTATTACTTTTTGCAATGCAGATATGGGATACAAGGAAAATGAAAACTCCTTTGGAAGTGTTCGATGATTTACCAAATAACTATGCTGAGACAAATGCAGGATTTAGTCCAGATGAGCAACTTATCTTCACAGGAACCTCCATCGAGAAAGACGGTGAAAATGGTGGACTACTCTGCTTCTTTGATAGAAAGAGACTTGAGCTGGTATCAAGGGTTGGGATTTCACCACAGTACAGTGTGATAAGATGTCTTTGACATCCTAGGATCAACCAGGTTATTTCTTAGGACCCTATGAAATACAACTAGTAAATACCATTTTAAAAGATACTATTAACACTTTTCTCCATAGGTATTTGCAACTGTTGGGGATAAGAAAGAAGGTGGAACTCATATCTTGTATGATCCTTCTATTAGTCAGAGGGGGGCTCTTGTTTGTGTTGGACGAGCACCAAGGAAAAAGTCTGTTGATGACTTTGAGGTGCAAACTGTCATACACAATCCACATGCACTACTGCTTTTCAGAGATCAACCAAGTCGTAAACGTCAAAGAGAGAAGATACTGAAAGACCCCCTCAAATCGCACAAACCAGAAGCACCTGTCAACGGTCCAGGATATGGTGGAAGAGTTGGAACCACAAAAGGCAGCTTGCTGACACAGTACCTCTTGAAGGTATTAGAGATAAAAATTCCTTTTATGTTTTGGATGGACTTTAGGTTGTTTTGTCTATATGCTTTTTGTTTTTCCTGCTGCTATGGTTGGTGTATGATTGATGCCGCTTCTTCTATCCATTTTGTTTGTTACAGGAGGGTGGTCTAATCAAGGATACCTGGATGGATGAAGATCCAAGGGAAGCAATTTTGAAGTATGCTGAAGCTGCAGGGAAAGATCCAAAGTTTATTGCGCCAGCATATTCTAAAACCCAGCCGAAACCACTTTTTGTAGAGTCTGATTCTGATGCTGAAAAGAAACAATAGTACGCATCCATTTGTTCTGGCCGCTAGGACCTTCTTTGCATATTATGTTCTAATGGGGCTAATACTATGACTGAAGTTTCTTGCACAACTGCTGCTTTTTAATGGTGGGAAACTATAGAGCATCAGCAGGGGATACTGCAGGTACTGCAAATGTTTTCAGTGCTACCTTTTTTATTTTCTGGAAAGAGCGTTGTATTTCTTTATATGTCTATGTATAAGATAGGTGGATTAAATTCCAAGTACACAATTTTGAGCATATGGAGATTTGAATGAAAAAGAATTGGATACTGACTTGTGTATATTTTGAATGTTGCTTTTATGGCGTTTTTATACTTTCCAGTTCAGATCTGTCATGCAATAGTAGATTATAGTTCTTCAAGATAATCAAATAGCATTGGCCAAACCACTTGTTCCCATGAAATTTCACCCACCAAGGGTTTGATGTATTATGATTTATCATTTATTTGATGCCCGTCATTGTATGGTTTACAGAATTAATCATCAAGAGAGTATCTATTTGCAAAAAGTCACGAAAGTCTACAGCAAAAGTTGTGCCATCCATTAAGCATCATGATGTAGCAATGATTTTGCTCGTGGACATGGCCAACAGCCCAAACACTCTACAGTGTACTCTTATTCACATTTATGTTTCTGTATGCCGAAAAGTGGGATAATCCCAGTGTGTCAGATAAGTAGGATATATAATCAGTAAACCATGCAGAAGTTTTGACTCGCTGGATTTTGTATCCTTCTATTTGTTTGTCAGATATGCCCCTTCTTTTGTGTTATGTGCTGTGAAATGGCTTAATTTGCTCGTCTAACAGCCCCTGATTCGTCACAACCTACAAACATTTCCAGCATGCCGTCATACATACCGCGAGTCTTGAGTGAGATCTGGGTGGAGTCATAGTACAAGCAAAAGAGAAAACTGGTTGAGATAATTGAGTATTATATGGATATTATTATGATATAACAGACAAAACGCGTAGGAGACAGTATATAGCCCAATGTTTTGCCTAAAACCAAAGTCAGACCTTATCCGTTGCTTGTTGCATTTGTTCTATTCCAGTCCAAATCTTATCCGTCCAATAATCAGCAGTCGTGATTTCCATTCGAAGATGATATCTTTGCATGTGACGTAGATAACTATGTACAGCGACCTGGATGGATCCCGTTCGGCTCGGTTGCATCGGCAACTACCTTTGTATACCGGCAATTCCCTCCAAGCTGTGTCGTCAATCAAGAGGAATTTCCGCTGGCTTTCCGAAAAACCAGCGAGCAAACGCGAATAAGAAACCAGCTGCTCCAAGAAATACTTAACTCCTCGAGCATTTTCTGCTTGTACTCGCTGCGTCATGCCCTTTCTCTCTGAGAGTGGACCTCTTGATCCATTGAACGGCCAGCCACAAGGCCTCTTCGCAAGCAGCTAATCACAGCTCCGTTGGGTCTGCACAATTCATGAATTGAATATGATGACGTGCCATGACAACAAGAGTACAAGACCGCCTTGCCACCGCAGCCACGCACAAGAGTTTATCGATAATGACGGTGAATACTATCATTTCATTACAATAATCAACTTGGCACTGAGTGGCAACAATTGTTGGTAGAGAGGAAACGTTAAAACGTTGTATTAAACCTACTGCATGTATGTGCAGAGAATGAACGAGATTAGGCCGTACCAGCCGTTGTATTGGAAGACTAAGACAAACCTCTTCTATTAAGTTTCTTCCAGGGAATGACAGAGAAACGAAGACGTTGACCTGGATACAAAACTTCTCGTCTGACAATGCAGAGAGCTCAAGTATAAAAACACCATCATCCAAGAGGTGGAGACAAGAGGTGGAGACACATCATCAGAAGTTAAACTCAAATATTGAGCATCGACTGTTGCCAAGAATCATCATAAGAAGTTGAGCTCAACTAACCTGTACCTTTGCCAAGAAATCATCGTCAGAAGTTCACTCAAATATCGAAGGAGGGTCATGTGAGTCAACTATTCTCATCCCCTCGACTCTATCTGATGTTCGGATGATCATAGATAAAATTTTCCCTTTCTTTTGAGCAAAGTACATTCCGAATATGTAAAGTCATTGGCAGTTCTAAGTTCTATAAACAAGATTATTGTTGATAAGACTGATGCTCACTCTTTCAATAGACATCGGAATGGGGAAACTAGTGGCAGCAATCGGCAAGTTCCTCTGCTTTGTACAGGTGAACCAGTCAACTGTAGGCATCAAAGAGCAATTTGGGAAGTTTGAGGAAGTGCTTGATCCTGGATGCCATTTTGTGCCATGGATCATTGGTAAACGCGTCAATGGTCTGCTCACACTAAGGCTTAGGCAGCTGGATGTCCGTTGCGAGACAAAGACAAAGGTAATATATGATACCCCACTCCAACTTGTCACAAGACATTAAGCTCGAGCATTCTTTAGAATGATATGTCAAGATAACTGTTAACTTTTACCGTCTATTTTCAGGCGGTTTTCTTTTGATCTGTAGCTCCCTTATTTACTACTTTTCCTGAACTTCTTTTATTTATGTCACCCTCACAGGATAATGTATTTGTTAATGTTGTTGCATCTATTCAATACCGGGCAATTGAAAACAAAGCAAGTGACGCATACTACAAGCTGAGCAACCCAAAAGCTCAAATTCAATCATATGTTTTTGATGGTAAACTCATTTATCCACATTATACTCTGCCCATTTCAAGATAATTATCTTGTTTTAGGTGAGTTTCAAGATAGTGGCAAAGGGGTTCACGATACAGTGGTCGGCTAGGGACCCCCACCCGGTGTTGCATAGTGCGTGGAACAATTAAAAAAATCCACTAGTTGCGTCCCATTTACTAGGTGAAACAGACCTACGATGGGCGAGCCCTCATGTATGGGGTGGATTCAAAGCATGAATTAAAGACCGAACCATATGAGGTAGCCCCTCGAGGATGGGACCAGGGTACATAGATTTTCTTGGCTGGAAAAGGTTGAACTTCTCCATCAAAGAAAGCCGTGGAGGTGGTCTTATCCCACCAGTCGAGTTTTCTTTTTCTTTCTTTAGTTCAAGATAATGGTCCAAACTACTCAATATGCATAATAGGAGTCAAATCAAAGTAGTAGACAGTCGACTAGCGTATTGCACTATATTTATCAGATATAGTACATTCCATCATCTGGAAAAAAGAAATAGGCAACCAAATTCACAATGAAGAGGATTTTAACATGGATGGTCAGCGTCCTTAACCATCTAAGCTAGAAAAGCTAAAATAACTAATGTAAAAAAAAGCTAGAATTTATTAATACTACACACTTGGCTTTTTTATAAGTATATTATATATATATAAACATTGACCAAGGCTCCACAACTTTTATAATGTAAATAAAGGAGCATGTCCTACTAAATCTTACTTGTTCTTTTTAATCCCAGTTATAAGGGCAAGTGTTCCAAAACTAGAACTGGATGATGCTTTTGAGCAAAAGAATCAGATAGCAAAAGCTGTGGAGGAGGAGCTTGAAAAGGCAATGTCTACTTATGGTTATGAGGTTGTTCAAACACTCATTGTTGATATAGAGCCAGACGAAAAAGTTAAAAGGGCCATGAATGAAATTAATGCTGGTAAGTATCCATCCGCATTGGTGAAGCATGATACTTTTCTGCAAAGTATGGACTCAAAGAATTTGCAACCAATTCAATAAAATTATATTCATGTATAGTATGATTCAGAGCATATGGTAGTTTCATTATAGCTATTGATCATCCATCTAAAATTCTAAGGGGTGTTCAAAAGCACTAGGGATAATTTTTAGCTGCTGAAATTGCCCCTAGTGATTAGAACAGGTCTAACTGATAATTAGCTAGCCTTCAAGCTTCAACTACCAATTATTTCACCTGATACAGCTCAGCTCAGCTAATAACCCACTAGCTGACCAAGTAATAATACAACCACTTGGAACACTCCCAGAAAATAATTAGCTAGCAAACAGGTATCCAATTAATAATTAGCCATTAGCTAGATTTATTCCTAGTGATTTGGAACACCCCCTAAAGATAGTTGCAAATCAATCACTCTGCATGCTTACATCAAAATAAAAAACTACAGTATGATGTTTAGTATAGAAATAATGATTTTTTTTGTTGTGTTCAGCTGCAAGGCTGCGTGTTGCAGCAAATGAGAAGGCAGAGGCAGAGAAGATCGTTCAGATTAAAAGGGCTGAGGGTGAAGCTGAAGCCAAATATCTCTCTGGCCTTGGCATTGCAAGGCAAAGACAAGCCATAGTTGATGGGCTGAGAGATAGCGTGCTTGGCTTCTCTGGAAATGTGCCTGGGACTTCAGCTAAGGATGTCATGGATCTGGTTCTTGTAACTCAATACTTTGACACAATGAAAGAGATCGGTGCAGCATCAAAATCTTCAGCAGTTTTCCTCCCACATGGTCCTGGCGCTGTTGCAGATATTGCCGGCCAGATTCGTGATGGGTTTCTTCAGGCATCTACTCAGCAAACAAAGTGATATAAATTTGTATTGGTGAGATCACTCTCCTCGTTTCTAGTGCCTGAGTTTTCCCTTTGCATGGTGGGTATATGGTGCGAGCTCATTAAACTGTACAAGGCTTGTAAACAATTTGCGTTTAAAATATAAGAATATTTCGTGCATAGATGTCAAGATGCAAAATGAAGCTCGGACGCATTTTATGAAGTAATCTTGTTACCGACTGTGAGTGACTACACATGGTTCTCATCTTTTAAAACTTCACATGTATACAACTCTGATTTCTCATGTACTACTCTGTTTCTAAGTTGTTGTCGTCATTGACTTTTTCATTACGTTTGACCATTCGTCTTATTCAAAAATTTTAAAGAAATATCATATATTTTGTTGGAATACGTTCTATCGCTAAAGACTATCTTTGTCGGGTGGCGGCAAAAAGTCAAAAACACAGAACCATCATCATCAGTGAATTATCTGTGCCGAGTGGTACTAGCACAAAAGGGTATAGCAGAAGTATCATCTGCAGCACTAAGAACATAAAGAAGAGTAAGGAGCGAATCTGAAAAACTGGTACCTCCTCAACCCTTAATGTTCTTTGCCATCTCACCATAACATTAAAACACTCAATATTGCATTACGTGTAGCAAACCAGATTGTCTGATGTGACCATGGTAACCTTGTCAATTACATAGGTACACACCCTATAATTAGCGAATCTAAAAAGCATTTCCTGTACCGAACCAATATGGTCAAGAAAAGCTACTCAAAACCAAACCATCTCTGGAATTTCATACGAACCCACCAATATTAATGAATCTGTCATACCTACGGGAAGCGTTGTGTCAGTAAGGGTGGTCCTCCTTGGGGTACCCCTGCTCCGGCCAGTAGCTCAGCCACTCGAACATGGGCCCCTTCGCCATGGCTAACTCAAGGATGTCGGTGCCCGCCACAGCTGGGTCCGCGTCCCTCCCGATCACCCTCACCGCATCAGCTAACCTGTCAGTCGCGCTAGCTCCTGATGCTCTCGCTGAAGCCAGCGCAACGGCCTTTCCCTCCCGCCTCGCCTGCCGCTCCCCGGCGCCGTGGCCTCGCGAGCGCCCCGGCTCCGGCTGGCCGGAGGCGGGGGATGGTCAGCGTAGAGGGAGCCTGCGAGGGGCGACGTCTGAGGAGGACGAGCGCTCGCCCTCTCCGGTGGGCCCAGGGGGTGAGGCTGAGGGCGGCGCCGGCGCCGGTGCGTCCCCCATGGCTTCGGGGGAAGGCGGCTGGCATTTGCGCGCGTTTGTTAATCGCCGTGGATAGATCTCCAGGCCGGGCGCCCAGGCCTGCCTTCGAAGGCCCAATGTCTTCTTTCAACAAGCGGGCCCAACTCCGGCATGAAGTATACAGTACAAGTTGTGGGCCCAACAGAGTAGGCCTGAAGTATTACACAGGTCGTGGGCCCAGTCTGTCGAACTGCGGGCTGCCCAACGACAGCGAAAGCCCAACGACATGGGAGAACCTTTCTCAAAAAAAAAGCGAGAACCTGGGGTCCACATACACAGCTGGACTGATCGGTTCGACGGACGGCGGAGCTTGGACAAACCCGCTCGCAACTCCAACCCCTGGCCACGTCAGCTGCCCGTTGGCATCCTTCCCCGCTCGCTTCCGAAGTTCCGTTGCGGGTACGACTTGTCAAACTCCTGTCCTCTTCAGCGTCACTAGCAGTCTCGCACACCCGCACGCACACGCCGCTCCACTTGCTCTCGATCGGCACCTTGCCTGCTGCCCCCACCACCTCCATGTCCGCCGCGACCGCGACCTTTGCCGCCGCGCGAACCCCGGCGGCCGTGCTCCTCCGCCTCCGTCGCTCCCCCTCGCCCGGGGTCCACGCGCCGGGCCTCCGCGCCGCCGCACGCCCCCGTCCCAGCTTCCGGTGCATTGCAATGGCGGCCTCCGCTACCGGCCCCGCCGATCCGCTTCCCAAGGTAAGCGGGCGCGCTTCCCTAGGTTATCTTTCTCTCCGTGATGAGTGATTACTTTGTGGCGGGCGTTCTCCGATGGTGTTCATAGCTGATCCTGCGCGCCGTTGGTACATCGTGTGGTGTCCTCTTTGGCTATATGGACACGCCGTTGTGGGGGCCGCTGTGTTGCTAGTGCTCGGAGCTCTGTCTCGGACATAACTTACTTTTGAAGGGCAATGTTTCGGACATATAGATGTTCAGACCTTAGTGGGGGGCTCTGCTCACTGCTCAGCCCTGCGTTGGCCGGATGCACCGGCGTGGTGGTGACTTTTTTGTGTTCCAGACGTATTCCTTGTGAAATTAATCTCCGCGGTCCTTCTGGAGTTCAAATCGAGGTGATGTCTTACTCGCATGGGGCAAAAAGTTCTTCTACACTGCTCTTCAGTTGAAGTGCTAAAGAATCAAGGGATTGTGCCATATTGCACATTCTAGACCTTCCATAAGTTATTGAAATGACCATGCTTGTTGTACCGTCATCACTGTCAAAAGAGATATTCATGCCTACTCCTTGTCTAGTTTATCGTGATGTGCTACAAAAATGTGATAACTGTCATGGTTTGTTGATGACAGCATGTTAGAGGCTATTCAGGGCAGGTACTAAAATCTGTATGGCCATACTGTAAGATTTTGAATGCTAATAAAATACAATCTCTTGTCACTTGTTTTAGCTTAGTGTGCATGTGTTTTGTCCTCTGTGAATTATTTAGATGTCTGATTATTGGGTAAAATGAAGTGAAATCTTGAATTTTCTGCTATTTCAGGGTGCTGACACAGTCTTTCGGTCAGTTATGTCAAAGTAGCGTGCATGTGTTTTTGTCCTCTGTGAATTATTTAGATGTCTGATTATTGGGTAAAATGAAGTGACAATCTTGAATTTTCTGCTATTTCAGGGTGCTGACACATTCTTTCGGTCAGTTATGTCAAACATGGAAAAAGTTTATTTAAGCAGGAATCCAACAGCGAAAACCGTTTTGGAGCTTGTCCGTTCTCATGATGGGGATCACATTTTCTATGATCACTTTGCTTTCCGAACGTTTGGGGTTAGTGCTGGCACAAGATTCAGCTGTATTCTCATCCTGTATATCGCATTACTCTGTTTTACGTAGTGTGCATTTTTCTAATGTTGTTTAATGTAAAGGCGAGTAACACTTTCAATCTTTTACAACTGCAGGTTAATGGTTATGGTATAAACTCGCTTGCTGAATTTTTTAAAGATTTTGGTTATGTACCTCGTGAAGAGCTAAGGTTTCCCGCAAAAAAGCTAAGAGCATTATGGTTTTCTCCCCCACCAATGATTGCTACACTGGAACTGGTATACATGGGTCGCTGCCAAGGATATTCATTTCGGAACTTCTTGTGGACGAGTTGAGTGCGCAAAGCCAGGTAATCCTAGGTTGTTTAATTTACTTAGCTTCCCATATTTTCTTTAAAAGGTAAATGACTGTATATATGAAATGTGTATTCACAAAAATGAAAAATAACCTACTTGTGTTTGCCATAGTCTTTCGTATTCTTTCTGCACTTTCAATAGCGTTAACTTACAAGGAACTTGGTCTTGTTTGAAAATCTGGCCTAGTTCTTCTATCAAATGAAGAATATGGATGATGGCCTTTTCCACCCATGCATATATGTTGTCAAAACAAATTTACCAGGTTGGTATTTTTATCTGCAGGAAATTATACATAAGTACATCAAGACATCTGGTAAAGGAAATAAACATGCAGCTCTTGCAAGTATGTCAGGGGAGCTGACATGGGAGAAGCCCATTTATTCTGACTTCCAGGTTCTGTCTAGGTAACTTGCATTAATCATTTGTTGAACATGATGTTCAACACATAATTGTTTGCTCATTTGTTAGTGACTAAATGTAAACTGATATACATGAAGAGTGAATATGCTGATATCCTGACTATGTTCATTTCTTTACTGATGTATCTGATTTTACATTTTGTTCTTCGTTTTATTTGTTCTGTTGACCTCTGCACTATCTTAGTTGTTGTTTTCCGGCCACCAGGGAGAGTGAATATGCTGCATGGACTCTTGTTAATGGCTATGCTCTAAATCATGTCACAATTGCCACTCATCGCCTGGAGTCAGATATCAGAAGCATTAACAAATTCAACACATTCGTTGAGGTCAATGGGTTCAGGTTAAATTCAGAGGGGGGACTTTGAAAGGTCTGTTTGTGACTCCCTTATATAATATGTATATTTCTGTACCCAGATTATGGCGAACAAGCCTCTAGCTTAGTTGGTTAGGTGGCTCTAGTAGCACTCCTCAGGTCCTGGGTTCGTCTCCTGGTGGGGGCGAATTTCAGGCTGTGGTTAAAAAATCCCCTCGTCTGTCACCACGTCAAAGCACAAGTCTAAGGTCCGGTCCAGGTCGTTGGTCATCTCACACGGGTCACGGTGCCGCTGTGTAAGGGTGGGGCAGAGGTTTGGGGGTTTTCTTGGCCTGCGTGAGAAGGTCTTCTCTAGTAAAAAAGCCTAGGGGCTGTGTTACCCCCGCAGATTGAGTTTTTTTTTTTGGTACCCAGATTATGTTAATGTAGTTAGTTGCTAACATAGCCCACCCAATTTCCAAATGAAGCTAATCTGTATTTTTTCTGTCGATAAATTCAATAGTGAGTCCTGATGGCCTGCTTCAGCAAAGCTCAACAGTAGCTGATTCGGAGTTATTTACTTTTGCTGATGGAGTCACTGAATCTATTCCTCGATCATATATTGAATTTGCTGAACGCCTGCTACTCCCACAGTTCGAAGATCTCCAAGCTGAAGAGGTGGGCATGATATGTTCTCTTTCCTCTCTTATTCTTAACTCAAACATTGACAAGCATAGCTGGAAATTCTGCATTTGACTTTGCTATTCTGCTTTTTCTACTTTGTGAATATTTTATTATTAGTGTATTTTCATAAACTGCTCTGAGCATTACCTATAAATAGTACCACTTATGGCTCTTCTTCAATTTGGAATGGCTGGGCTTTTCTAGATTCCTGGATCAGTTTCTTTGTAGTTTTATGAGGTTTGACCTTATTCTTTACTTGTGGTCTATTGTGCCCTTTTTAACTCCTGCAGGTGAAGGAACACCACAGGCGCGATGGTTTTGAGGTAGGCAATGCAGACAAGATATTCGAGAGCACATCAAAGGAACAACTGACAGGGAGATCTGCCTAAACAATGAACTCTTGATGAAACATGAACCATTCTACAAACGAGCCAGTATACCTCTTGGAAATGTGTTGTAAGCGTGCATTGATAATTGTATCGATCTGTGTAAAAAAGAACATGATAATCAATAAATAGTAGATGTTTTATAATTTACACATTGATCTTGAATCTGGGAACCCGAAACCAGCTATGCCGTCATACTGTTGGCCTTTCCCTGGAGGATCAGTTCCAACCATTTTAAAGGAACTTCGTGTTGGTGGAACAAGACCACATGTAGTTCTCAATTTGGAATGACCATTTGCTGCGATACATGTGGAACTTCATGTCCTAGACTAAAACGTGGCATGATAACCATTTTAAAGGAAAATATTAGGACACATCCGTCATGTATGATTATCTTTTGGTGGACATACCAGGAACTACACTGCAGGTAGAGCTGGTGATGCAGTGCTGGGGAAATGATACACCACTCGCTAATTATTGGAGGCTGGAGCAGATCATTGGAAAGAGTTCCATACCGATTATACATGTCACTTTTCAAGTTCTGGCTGTCGATCAGAAAAATATCAAGGTAACATTTGGAACTGGCAGTTCTTTTTTACAGATGTTTGTCTTTGAGCAAAACATGGTTTCCAGGCACTTTTGAGTTGTGATAGGAGTTTGTGAATTGTTGCTTGAGGTCGAGGTACAATAACTGATACCTATTTTGCATGATTAATTGCATAACTTAATAAATATTAAGATCAATCAGTATGTAGGATGAATTTCTTATTTGCCGAAACCTGATGCTACCAAGATGCCACAAAATGAAACGTTCATTACTTTGGCAGAGCTTGACTCTTGGTGTAAACGGAGGGGAAAACGGCAAAGAAAACCAAAGCAGAAGTATCAACACTTTTGCATTGATCCACTTGTCCTCGAGACTGAAGGGTCTACTGCTTTAAGAACATTTTCCTGCACGTATTTGTTTACTCCAATTTGGCAAAGTGTGCTCGCATGCAGACATAATCCACTACCACAGCACTTTCCATGCATATAAAAGAAATAAAAGAAACATGGAAGCAGCCATACTTAAAAAATGAGCGTAAAGGGAGAGCCTTTACTAGAGAATGCTACTAGCTAATATGAGCATGTCCTTTCACATGTACTGTATATGTCTTATTCCTTAAGAATTACCATGTACTCATTTTATAGCGAGAAGTCAGTTGTATTTTGTGTATTAAGTAAAACTCCAAAGAAACTTGTACTGGCAAGGCACATGAGCCTTGTACTGATTTAAATCGGGATTACAATCAGCTGACTCTCTGCCGGGTGGGGTGATACAGTTCATTCAATTACACAATCTGAAGACATCTGCATTATCCACCTATTTGTCACTATCCATCTGATTCAGCTATATACTCATACAGCAGCACTCTCAATGGCTAAAGCCTAAAGGTAGCATCCAAGATATGGAGTTATGGACTATTGTCCAAACTCAATGGTGATCTCACATACCATCATGGATTAGTCCTAGCCAAACGTGATATATATGTTGTGACTTTTAGATGATGCATGTACAGGTGTGAAGCAAACCGTTTTGCTGACATTTGTGCGCACGTTGTGGTTGCAAGCTGAGGTTTGTCGCATCCACTTATATGATGATCCTATGTTTTCCCTTTCAGAAAGACATGGAAACACTGCTTTTGTGAAGCCCCATAAAAGCTGCCACTTAGCTCGGGTAAGTGAACCGATTTCATTTTGGTCACTATCCCGCTATTCTTTGAAAGTATATGGTTTAGTACAACTACGTACTTTGGGGGCATTAGTGAAAATTACATAGATTATGAAAATTGCTAGTTTAATCCTGAATTTGATTTGAGTGATGTAGATGGTAGTCTGAATGTCTGACTGTCCATATGGTGTAGGTAGGCTTGTGTATAGTCAACTAAGAGACTCAGCAAACATAAAGTTGGTACTGGGTTTATCTTAAAATATTAAAGTTATAATTCTCAATTTGGATTTATTCCAAAATATTAAAAGATGCATTAGTAGCTTATCGACCAAAACCATTCAGATCTAACCTTGTAGACGTGAGCAACTGAGCATTAGTTGGTCTGCAACTTAGGTTGAAAGAACAACAGTTACCCAAACTTTAATCATACAATTCTCAGGCTATACAGAGACTTACTCCTTAAGATTATAATTAGGTTGAAAGAAAAGCAGTTACCCAAAATTTAATCATACAATTCTCACGCTAAACAGAGACTTACTCCTTAAGATTATAAGACCAGTTTGGGTGATGGAAAGGTTAAAGCAAGATTCTACATCCCTCGCTCCACAATACAGAATCAGCTTTGGCCCACTAGCTTCAGCATTGCTGCCTCCATTCGCATGCAGTAAGGGTGGGGGCAAAGATGAACTTAAAAAGGACTTTAATAGTGTGTGTTGATTCCGTTGTCAGCAAGTAATTGCAGGCTTATTTTTCAATGTACATGTTAGTAAGTTCGTAGCCCTCGTCCCCTCCTCTCTGAAAAATAAAATGAAGGACAGAATTGCCCTTGCTTTGACTGGAATCACTTCTCTGTTCTCTAAATATACCTTGACATACATTATAGTTATGCTTACTCTATTTCTTTTTGTTTAAAACTTTAATTTTCTGACCATAACCACAGAAACTCTCTTTGACTGTAATTTTCTTTCTAATAGCCCCTGCTTTGACTGTAACCACTTTTCTTGTTCAAAAAGTGTCAGGTGCCTGCCCCTTGCAAAATAAAAAAAGGTGCCTTCCTTGACATACATTATAGTTATGCTTACTACCTTGACATACATTATAGTTATGCTTACTACTTTTATTTTTTATTTTGTTTTAAACTGGAAGTTTTCTGCTCATAACCACAGAAACTCTCTTTTAAGGCAGCAAGTTATTTATCAGGATTTTCACGGGACGGCCTTGTTTCCAACCATGATCTTAAACAAATGGTGCGCCAAACGTGATCCTAATATGTTGAGTTTGAGTACGTGTTTACCACATACTTTAGTCTTGGCATTTATCGTTGTAAGAACCTGGTGGATCTTTAGTTCTTTTCCAAATTTCCGGTACGAACACTGGGAGGCTATTAAGTTACACAGAGGTGTATATGGTGTTATTGTACCTGTTTCTACAGGTAACGCTGGCATGTTTCAGCGATCTAACCGACAGAGATGCTGTTGCTTGAGAAGATTTTCAATGATGCAACAGCTCCTTGGCAATAATATTTCCCGTACACCACCTACCATTGTTGGTGACCGGCACGACATCTACTTAATTAGCACCTAACAAGGGTTTGACTTGACGCGCCACGTCCAAATCTCATTTGTGAGTGCAACATTTTAGGTCAATTCTTGCTTGAGGATGCCAAGTCCCCAAGAGGGAGGTTCAAAATCACGGGATTTTCGAGAAAAATAGAAGTGGTGAACTCGTAGTGTGAAATTCATGAGATCCAAAATAGAGCGTTAAGTGTAGATAAACATACGTATGCCTTGTCACTCCGATATAAGCCGCGGCGATCTGATCAGGGCTAGCTTTGTTGACAGAACGGCCATTGGTGAATATTTGATCCTGTGACATTGGCTAGTGAATTGGTGATGTAAAAGGGTAGATTTCTCAAGATCCCCAACTTTATGTTAGTTTGCTCCTTGTAAGATTCCAAGAGAGTTCAGCTCTCTCCATGGCCTAATCATTGGCATTAATTTAATCCCATCTCTGAGGTGTACCCCTCATTCGCCGCCCTCATTCTCCTACCCCTCCTTTTCTGCCAATGAGAAGTGGATGTGCCCGTCACTTGTGACTTTTGCGAGGTAGAAAAAGGCACTTGGTACTATCCATTACATGCCCCCTTCTCTCTCTACCTCTCTGGTCAGCTCTAAATCGTCTGTCTTCCTGTGACCGTCCATCCATTCGACCACGGCCATAGCAATGGCGTGCCGCAGCGGTCGTGACCGATATAGCCCTCGACGACGGTGCTGGAGGCTGTTGAGAGAGGAAGGCACTGGCGCCGAGGGCGGAGGAGGGCGCAGCAGGAGAAGCGGCGAGATGATCATCGTCTAAGGGATTTCCTACAGCGGTAGGCAAGTCTGATGCTTGGCTGTTGTCTTCAAACAAGAAATCTTTTTTCGTTTACTTGCCAGAGCAAGTGTCTTCGTGGCACACATCGATCGATTTGTTGGGGCAGTTGGTTGGTTGTGAGTTGTGATTGATGTTTGCAGTTGTGTGTTGTGCCATGGTCGATCGTGTCTGAGTGTGCCAAAATAATGCGTGTGTTGGTCTGGAGGTGGCTGTGAGAGGGAATGCAGAGATTTGTGATTGTTTCTCGCATTTTGAAATATGCTTAGTAACATGTTCATGTTCATCAGCGTGTTTTGCTTCCAAAATTAAGTACCAGGACCTCCCTGACTTTGTCAACAGTATGACGTAATTTTTAAGGGATTCCTTTTGTTTTGCCACTGTAGTTTTCAGTATTTGTTGACACTTTGTATCGGCTCATCCCAATCCCAATAAAAACCACGTACAATCCGCTCGGTGTTGCACTAAGGCATTTCCTTTATGTAAAACATACTACTTCCTTACTAAGTTATTGTCGTTATTGACTATTTTGTTATGTTGACCATTTGTCTTATTCAAAAAAAGTTTAAAAGATATCATATATTTTGTTGGAATATGTTTTATCACTAAAGAATTTGAAATATAGCATATAACTTTTGTATTTGAAGAAATTTTTGAATAAGACGAATGTTCAAACGTCATAGAAAAAGTACAACAATTTAGTAAAGGAGGGAGTATATGTTTTTTTCAAAAAAGTTATTGTTGTTAGAACAACAACTTTAGTTCAATTTTGAACTAGATCGATTGTTCTAACAATATCAATTGAGAATGGAAGGAATAGTACTTATTACTCAAATATAGGATGACCTTGAACTACATCAGTTGTCTTCAACGTCATAATTTGAGTGGTAAAAAAAGATATACGTTTGAGTATCGAGGTATTATATTTAGTGGGTGTTGCCACACGACATTGCGTATGACAGTGGTCTTACGCCATCATAACGTATTTATGACAAAAATCAATAGGCTTGTGATGTTTCTTGTTTATCACAGACTGTCCTTTTTGTCGCAATGAACAGAGGAGCCCAACTCAATCTGTGTTACTACTATAAAGTGACGATCATGACGCATCAAAAGAAGGGCCGCAGGCGTCCATGTAGTGACATTTTTATTTTATTACTCAAATAAAGTGACAATTCGTTTTGTCCAATTTACTCTCCAAACAAAATTTTAGTTCATTTACTCTCCAAATAATTCTATTTAAATGATGAGTTTCTCCACACGGACACTTAGATTTCAAGAAACTCATGTGACTAATTTGTTTCATCTATACATATTTTATCGACTATCATTGGTCACTTAGATACATCATTTAAATGATATGTTAGCCTATAAAACCGTGCATTGAAGCTTGTTTTTGAGAGCTAGTATCATCAACATTTTTATATGATATGTCATACTTGAAAACTGTTCTGAAACCTTACATTTAGACTGACTTTATTGAAAGTTGTCTAGAGGGAGGGGGAGGGGAGGTTGAATAGGCAATGCACTTAATTCCTAAAATTCACAACACGAACAAGAGAAATCAAACCGCTAGGACGGAACTTCCGTGAGGGCTCAAGAGAGAAAACTTAAGGGAGAAGGAAGAGAAAGGGAATATCATGATTCCACTTGAATGGAAACCTTCTTTAACCTCCTATGTAACACCCCGAAATTTGAAAACTTAAATCAAATTTAAAATTTGGGTCGACTTTAAATTTTTAGGATTTATTTCACGATTCACAAATTTTCGAAAACAAAACCACATTAAATAATTAAACTAGAGGGGAAATAAATTTGTGAGAATTATAAAATGAATCTTGAGGTTGAGGGTGCTTGTTGATTGAGTTCTTGATTTTGATGAGATTTGTGCTCCAAGTTTTAAACTCCAAATTCCTAACAAAAAAATCAATCCAAATTCAAACACCAAACAATTCCTGGAAAAAAAGAAAAGGGATTTTTCCCCTTCCCCGGCCGCCCCTTTCTCTTTTTCTTTCCCCGACCCAAGCATGGCGCTCCCTTCCCCCTCCCTCCGCTCAGCCCATCGGCTGAGCCGGCCCACAACCGGACGAGTGGTCCTCGTCACGCCACGTCACCCAAGAAGAGATAGAGACGGTTAGGTTTCATCTTATGTTCAAGTTGTCCGTGGATGATTGAAGTGATCAGCTTTCATGTCCTTTCCGCTGCAAACTCGTATTGTTACTTAGCATTGTTTGGTAAGTTCTCCGTATATCCTCGTATTTAGTACTGTATGGATTTGAGACAACCTATTTGTGTGTACCAACTACTGATCCAAGGATTGGAACATGATGCACAGTACTCCTCCCTAGAAGGGGTACCACATCCTAGAAGTGTTGTACTTGCATGAATTTGATAGACACACATCACACAAGTAGATTGGGCAATTTCAAGCAAAGAACCAAGAACAAACAACAAAGCACAAGAGATACACAGAGATTTTTCACCGAAGTTCGGACCCCTGAAAAAGAGGTTCTACGTCTCCGTTGAGGAGCTCACGAAGAGTCGAGTCTCTCTCAACCCTAATCCTCCCCAAGTGGCCACCAATGTTAAACTCGGTTTCTTCTTCTTCGTTTTAATTTTTTTCCTTTCGGGGTGAATCACAACCTTTACAAACTTTCCAAGGCTCACCACAAACTTGGGAGCTCTAGGATTGACACCTAGCCAATCTAGAAGAATGAATCTTCAAGAGTAACAAGTAAAAACGAGATTGCTTGCAAGGGAAAAGTGTGCTCAAGCTTGGGGTGGTGCTCTCAAGCTTGGATTTAGGATGGGGGCTCTCACAAATGGCCTTGGATCTCAAGGGAGAATGGAGGGAGGTGAGAGCAAGAGCTTGAATGAGATGAGAGAGTTCAAAAAGCACCAACCAATCTCCCCACGAGATAGGATAGGCTTTAGATAGGAGTGGTAAAAAGAGTCGTTGGTAGGTTTAGATGGGTGATGACGGAACTTTCGTCTCCCCTCGAAATAGGCATGCAGATTGTTGGACCAGAAGTTCCGTTCAGGACAGAACTTCCGTCCCAAACTCTCTAGAACTGACGGAACTTCCGTCGGGTCCGAATAGGCTTGACTCAAACGTCGGGTCGAAGTTCCGTTGGGCATGGAACTTCTTTCCGGAACTTCCTGGATTTGACGAAACTTCCATCACCCCACGGAACTTCCGTCCCTTCCGAGTGAGCTAGGGTAAGTTGGCTTTTTGGACTGGTAGGTTTCTTGAGCACATTTTTTCCTGTATGTAAGATCGTTTCACCCCTTTTGATAGTTTGGTATACCTAGACTCAAAAGGCTATAAATCTACTCTTTTAACTCTTGCTTTTGAGTCTTTGTTACATCTTTTTTGTATGAGGGGTAGATTTTCTTACAACGTGGGTATTTCTATTTTAATATCCTACACATTAACTTAAAGACACATTAGACATTTTAATTATTTGTCATTTATCACCAAAACCCACTAGGGAGGCCTAGTTGCATCTTCACTTATGATGATATTTGTAGTGCCTAAGTTAAAAATAATCTCTAGATTTACCAACATATATGTATACTATTCAAACTTTTTTTCGGCAACTCATTCCTCGAGATTACGGGTGAACCTAGGCAGGACGGTACGGTGGGCCAACATATTACGGATGTTAAGGAAGTTGCAAAGACTAGGCCTAAATTCTTCATTTAGCTAGTGGTAATGCCGAATTTTTTTTCATAATTCCAACAGTTCTTTCTCTAGAAATACAACTTAGGTCCTATTTGATTCCCTCGAGTTTTTAAAAACTACTTTCTAGAGTTGGTTTCTAGAATGGTTTATAAACAATTGAGTGGCTTTGTTTGAATCCTAGTTTTTAGAAACTAAAAACCGATGTATTTTATTGACTAATGGCTTGTTTACCCATTATTTTTTATATTAAATATTTGCGTCAACATCATAAACGAGCTGGTTTGCTTGCACTTTGCATATTGCTGCAGTACAAAGGCTATTTTCTGTACCTATTTGATTCAAAAAAGATAAAATAAATCACGTCTAACGAAAATCCAAAGCTGCAAATCACGGAAAAAGAGAAGAAGCAAGTGTTGTACATGCGCATAAAGAGGGAAAAGGGAGGTGGTGGCAAAAGTCTGTAAGTTTTATTTTTCTGTGAAGTGTAATGAGTCTTTTATCGGATACAAACTAATATTAGGTGGGTTGGATCAGATTACGGGTTTCTTAAAAATCCATACTCCAGTTTTTAGAAATTGGATAAAAAAATAGCTTGTTTGGAGGCTATAGAGTTTCTAAAAACCAGTTTCTTAAAAACTGGAGGGATCCAAACAGAACCTAGAGGATCTCCAATAGTTCTAAAAATATACTCCAAAAAAGATGTTTTTATGAGCGTTCTAAAAACTATTGGGAAATGGGAATACAAATAAACCTCCTCTCCAGTAATTTCCAAAATATTATTCAAAAAGGTTAAATGGTTGCCACCACAACTATCTGTGGGCCTCATGCAAACCAAAAGTTCTTAAATGGTGCTAATTTATGCATTGTGAGCCCCAAAAAGTTGGTAAATTTTGGTTACAGGCACGTTTAGGAGTACGAATAAATAGATTTAGTTTTGGGAGATGCTCTTAGTATGTAATGACCTCTGTGAGTTCTCTCAAAGAGGTTATCTTGCTTCAAAGATGACCTTACATATGCAGGCCGCTAATCTGATTGTGTTGTGGAGATTGAGCAAAATAGTCATTGCAGCAAGAGTGCAACATGATGAAATAAGAATGTATCATCAACAAATGATGTGGTATTTCAGTCACATATTTCGTGAAGATGATCTAGCATGATGAATGTAAACAGAGGTTCTAAAATAACAATAAACTAGAATATAATATGCTGAAAGCGATGAGATCCATTGCAGCCACATCATCGTCATGACCTTGACCACCGTAACCCCGTCTCATGCATCATGCAAACAATTTATCTATTTTTGCGAGAATGCAAACAATTTATTTGTTAAGTTAATTATTGATTCTTTTCAGTTCTATATTGTGTATGCAAGAATAACATGAATAAAGGAACTATGTCCACACTAACGTGGGCAATTCCCTATTTATTGGGGCGCAGCTTTTGGTTTGTTGTGGATGACAACTGATTCCGCTTTTGGCTTCTAACTGTTGAGTTTTTGGTAGTATATCTGTTGTTTTTTGTAATAAAGTTCCAATTCCTCGGCATACCAAAAGTGACGAATGTAGCTCTCAGTCATCTTTTTAGTTTTTACTTTATTTTTGCACTTTTCGAAAGCCATCTCAACAAGTAGGTTGTTGGATTAGGTTTAGGTCGACTAGCGCAGAAGGAAGCAAAAGTTGATACCAATAAAGTTAATGGGCAAACATTTTCTATAAGGTTCTGTTTTAAAGCAAGAATCAAATGTTTGCCATCCGTCAGGGGTCAGCATTATTCCATCAGAAGACGAATCCAAAGGTAGGGGAAAAAAGTCACTTGGACTATGTACATGGGGGTGGGGATAGCTCCGGCGAGCAATAGGCCATAGCAACACCGTTCATCGTCATGGGGTATATACTTCAATCCACAATCCGGCAGTCCAATGTCCGCGGCGCCAGGCACTTTGGATAGCATAGCATGTGTACGCTCGCTTTCGTTTTCGGCGTCGCGAGCAGCGACCCCTTTCTTCACATGCCGATAGAAAGCGCGCGGCCACGGGCAGGCATCATTTGCGTACTACGCGGATCCCCTCTTTGCCCCGCTCGATCTCTGCATATCGGAACGGATAATGCAGTGCGCATCTCGCAGCCAATCACCAAGTAAAAGCTGCAAAGCCACGAGCTGTGCAGCAGAGCTGATGTTGCTAGCTGCTCGCCGGCTGCTCGGGAAAGGCCGCAAGCTTTACGGCCTAGCTTGGAGAGTCCGGCCCACGATACTGCTGCGAGATGATTCGATGTATAAAATGTCGACGTCGAGTACGTCTTCGTGTAGCTGCCGGTGCCGGCCGCGGTGAGTCCGAACCAGGATAACAGATGACAGCCCCGAGGCCCCGATGGCGACCGGCGGGGCATATGATCCGGGCCTCCCAGCCGCGCATTTGTTGTGGAGGAAGGCAGCACACGTGGGGGCCGGAGCCCCACACCCGAGTTAGTCTGCCTCCAGGCTCCCAAAGGTGTAGGGTTGGGCCGACTAAAGCGTGCTTTCATCCCACAGAAAGCAGCTTAGCTCATAGATATATACCCCTCCTTCTGCCTTCTACCAGTGCGAGCTAGATGACCATAGCAGAAGAAGCCACCAACATGTACTATTGATCGACTTGATATGCATATGGGTTTTGGTTCTCTTGATCATGCATCTTGGAGAAGAACGAAGTACACACATATAGCTGTTTTATTGCCGGATACTAAGTTTTATTTTCAATACACATCTTGGAGGACCAGCTCGATCGATCGCCTCTTCTTCAGTCAGTGAAGAATATTCAGCTCGTGCGTAATTAAGGTGATCACTGACTATAGCTTTATCGATCGATCATCCTAGCAGCACACAGTAAGTGTTATCTTTGATATTGCATGTAAAAATGGCAGCTAGGTTTACTGCCGACCCCTCTTAGCTAGACTGAGCAAATGCATGATACGGTGCTCATGAAGGCATGTGTGGAGGCCTAGAGCTGGTTGGCTTATTTCACCAGCGGTACGCAGAAGCAGAATACATGCTACAGGCTGTTGGGATCTCTTTTCTTTTTCGCTGCATGATGAATTCGATCCTTAGCTTATTAGAATTTGAGATAGTTGGAAAGATATATATATTCCTGCAGCACACTGCTCTTAGTTTTTGTGAATCATTAGTGACTGATTAGTAACTATTTGAAGGCAGAGAGGAAGAGGTTTGGCAGACCACACACACAGGCGGTTTATCATATACTCCCTCCTTACTAAATTGTTGTCGCCATTGATTTTTTTTGAAACGTTTGACCATTCGTCTTATTCAAAAAATTTCTTCAAATATAAAAAGTTATATGCTATATTTCAAGTTTCTTTAGTGATAAAACATATTGCAAGAAAATATATAATATTTTTTAAACTTTTTTTGAATAAGATAAATGGTCAAATGTAACAAAAAAGTCAACGGCGACAACAATTTAGTAAGGGAGTAGTATCTAGCTCTCTCGCTGTGGTTTTGCTCCACATATATACGTATTGTTAGCTTCATTGAGTGCAGTTAAGTTTCCTTTCCTTTATCAGTTATATTTTGGTATTGATCGTTCATCCATATATCTATATTTAATCCTATAGAACTGTTGATCGATTCATTTAGTTGAGGTTAATTGATGTCATGAAATAATTTAAGGGAAGGCTAGACTACTAATTTGCATTTTTATGTCCCTCCTAACATACATTTATCCTTTGAATTCTCCTCTAATCAGGTTGCAATGGACCATCAAATGTGGCCTTCAGGCCTAAGGGTTCTGGTTATCGATGACAACCCTTCATATTTGTCAGTTATGGAAGAACTACTTTTGAAGTGTAGCTACAAAGGTATATACAAGACTTGAGGTGGCTTTTATGTTTATATACGTGGCGTGCATGCTAAAGATATACAGATATACATGCATTATGACTCTGACAACTGTTGTCTGTTGAGGTTCTTAAATGTTATGTTTAACTTAATGTATTTAAGTGGGCCGGGGTAATTAGTTATAAAATCGTGCTATATAAACTGGATCTCGATGCACAGGTTTTTCGTTCATCATTCTTTTCATTACCTAAAAAAATAGTTCATCATTCTAAGATGAAGTGCTTAAGAAAAATGTGACAACATGCATGGTTCTGTTTAGTACATGATCACGTTATATTTTCTGCATTTTTAGAGCGAGCCCAATGCCATGCGTGTCAAACGTACATGGTGTCGAAATCTTTGATCAAAGTCGATCTAATTTTTTCCCTATTATTAACATTATTATATGCAGTTTGGATCTATAACATGTTAAATTACATATTTCGGAAGACACAAATAAGATATTATTGCAAAATAACCACACGTTTTTTAACTGTGGAAACCTTATCTTTACAGCATGAAATATAATAGAAATTAAAAGGGGGAGCTCACCGACACTATATCTCTGAACTTTAACTACACATAATAAAAGAATAAAAAACAACATTTATGGAATGACTATCAGAATACATAAATCTACATTAAGAGAATGCCATGGTTGTGACAATGTGATGGTTGGGAGATTAGTCTGTCATGGTTGTGACAATGTGATGGTTGGGGGATTAGCTTACTCTTTGTAAGGTGCTCCCCTTGTCCCGTTTAATAATGCATGGTCAAACTGAGCACAGTCTTCTACATTAAAATACAAATCAAATAATGGTAACATATCGCTACAAACTCATCTAATGATACAATAATCGTTAGTCAAAATCCAATTTTTTTAATTCTTGATAAGTACACTGTCGGTGTGTGAGTACACCTCCAAATGGGGGCCTATCAAGACTCCCTTCGGATAGGTTCGGGGAAGAACGGATTCGCTCGTGCTTTAGCGTAGAGGGTTCAAGCGAGTAAGAACACGGAGGAGTTATCCAGGTTCGGGCCGCAATGGGTGCGTAATGCCCTACGTCCTGCTGGTGTGTACATTTGGATGTTCATGTCTTTACACCGGAGTCTCTCCTCCTTTTATAGGGTAAGGAGGAGAGCACCGTACAAGTACCGGGGGTACCCGGACACCCGGTGGGGGTCCGGTCCTTCCTGAGATATCCCGACACGATCCCGACTAAATCCGTTGCGATCTCTTCTCCTCGGTTCGTGCTCCCGGTCTCTTCCCTCCTATTGGTCGAGAGCCCTCCCGGCACCGTAGCAGCGCGGCTTTCCGAGACGCGGTGCACGGGGAAGACGCGCGCACGTCCTGTCGGGCTGCGGCGTCGCTACGAGCACTCGAGTGCCGCATTAACTCCGGGTGGTTGGGGCGTCGGAGGAAACTACCGGGAAGCTTCGTCCCCCGACGCTCCCGCTCCTCCGGTCTTCATGGGCCTCGTGGGCTTCATGGGTCTTATGGACTTCCTCATCCGCGGGCGCCGTCTTCGTCTATGGGCTGGAAACGGCCCATGCCCGGTTAGGGGACCCCCGATCCCCCTACACCGATAGGAGCCCCCGGCCCCGGTCGCCGACCCGCGGGGTCGGAGCAGGGATTGGAGCCACCCGTCGGCGCCCGGTGCCGCTTGGGTTGCTCCGGGGTGTGGCTCTCCGAGAACGGAGCCGCTTGGGCTGCCGAGGCACGACCGCCCCGAGGCGTCGCGTCGCTTCGGTTCGCGTGCGGTGGGCCCGCTTGGCGCCTGCGCTCAAGTAGGGGGACGGCCGGTTGCCCAAGGCACATCTTCCACTTCGCCCTTCGCCTTCCGTCTTCTCAACTTCTTTCTTGCTGCTGCGCTCCCCTTCGCCTTCTTCTCCGCCGATCCGCGCCGCCGCTTTCGTCGCCGTCGTCCCCTGCCGCCAAGATGGCCCGCGGAAAGTCCCCCGCCGCGGTAGTTCGCGCGCGCGCTCGCCGTCGGCGGATGCACCGCCAACGGTGCGGTTGCCCGACGCTCGGGTCGATATGTCGCGGCTTTCGCCTTTCCTGCCGGTGGACGGTGATAGGGCCGTTCGTGTTGGGGGCCCTTGCCGCCGCCGACCGGAGGACCGGAGATCCTCCACTTCCTATCCTTCGTCGTCGCCGCGCCGTTCCCCCGCTTTCTCCGACTTCTTCCTGGAGGTGCTCCGGGCGTACGGGATCCGCATGGCGCACCTCACGCCGAATGCGGTCGCGGCGCCGGCCGTGTTCGCCCATCTATGCGAAGGATTTGTGGGGGTGCAGCCGTGCTTCCCCATATTCCAACGCTATTTCAAGATGACGCTTACCAACGCCTCGGAGGTGATCGGATGCGTCCGGCCGACCGTCCGACCCGACAGCGGGTACATAGAGTACTCGCCTAGCAGCAAGGTGGAGGCGTGGAGAAGGCCTGGTTCGTGGTGCCGTACGAGAAGGACTTCCGCCGCCTCCGCGTCCCGCCGGTCCCGGCCCAACACTTGGCCGTCCGGGACGCCGTGCCCCGCCTTCCCGAGGGCATGATGCCGGTGGTCGACCGGATCGCGGCGCTCGCCGCGGCCGGCCCGACTTCACGCGGGGTGGTGCACGACTTCCTCGAGCGCAACATCGCGCCCCTTCGCCGGAGATCGGTCCCGTCGTGGCTGTATCGGGACTTCAACCTCGCCGGCCGCACTCGCACGGGGCGGGCTCGGACCTGCCCGAGGCCTCGAAGCGGTTCGCCTACTCCACGCCGACCGGGAAGAAGTGGACCGCCTCCTTCGCGCACCCGGAAGGTGCCGAGCCTCTTCATCGGTCGGCGAACAAGCGCGCCGTTCTCGACAGCATGCCCCGGCCGGGGCCGCTCGGGTTTCTGGACACGGTCCCGGCTCCCACTCCTGGTCTCCGGGTACCCGAGTCGCGCCTTCCTCCTACCCGGTGCGACGGCCACCCCTGGGGGTGCCTCCGGAGCTCCGGGTGGTAGCCCCGGCGCTGCGAGGCCTGCTCCGAGTGCACGGGACAAAGGCAAGGGGAAAAGGTCTCCGTCGCCCCCTCCTCTCGATTCCTCCGGGCCCGCCTCGCTTTCCACGGAAGCGGGCCCGGCGAGCTTCGCCGGCGCCGGTGACGGGGGCCGTTCCATAGGAGAAGTCCCCTGCAGCCGCACCGGCGCAAGCGACCGGGTGGACACGCAACGGGTAGGAAACTTTCCTCTTTTTTTTGCTTAAGCCGCGTGCTTGGTATGCTGCGTTTCGTCTCACCGTAGGCTGATGGCTGTGAAACGTATTCTGATTTGCTTTGTTTGTAGGAGTGTCCGGATCGAGCTGGACCCGGACCTGGTCCCTTTAAACCCCAAGGTCGCCGGTGCCCCCGCGCCGAACCCGGACGTCGATCCCGTTGCCGTTGCGGCTCCGGCGGCCGGAGCGGAGGACGGCGCGGGAGGGGCGACGGGTGCCCCGAAGAGGTGGCTGCGGGTGCCCCCGAGGAGGAGGTTGCGGACAGCCCCGCGGAGGTGGCCGCAGTGCCGCCGGAGAGGAGGCCGCGGACACTCCCGAGGAGGTGGCTGCGGGTGTCACCGAAGAGGAGGCCACGGGTGCCCTCGTCGGAGAGGAGGCCGCGGGTACCTCTGCCGGAGTTGACCTTGGCCGGGTGTCGCCTCCTTCGGCCGGGAACGTGCCGGGTGCTTTCCCAATCGGCGCTGCCGGCGTCCGCCACGGTCTTCCACTCCACGGCCGGGTGCCGGCGCCGCCGGCCCTATAGTGCAAGAGGGAAATGACTCCCCTCCGTGCGTCCGGTCGGAGCCGGGAGCGGTGGGCTGGCGGAGACACTTCGTCGACCGCTGCCGCCGGTAGGGGCCGTGGGCGCGGCCGGACGCGGCCGGAGCGGGTCACCGTCGAGTCGCTCGGGCGGCATGGGGCGTCACAAGATTGACGATGTGCTCGGGGAGGTCACCCGGTCGCTCCTTGCCATGAAGGCGGCCGTGGAGGAGACGGATGCGTCCCTGGACGACCGGGAGGCCGCGTTGGCCGAGCGCGAGGCGGAGGTGGCGGAGGCCCGACGGGCCCAGGAGACGGCGGTGAAGCCGGCCCGAGCAGCAGCATCGGCGCCGCATGGAGGAAGTCCAGCATGAGCTGGACCAAGCTGCCGGCATCGGCGATCGGGCCGCCGAGAAGCTGCGTGACGCAAAGGCCCGCGAGGCTGAAAGCATGAACCGCCTCCATGGCGTCCTGGAGCGGGAGCGTGCTGTGCAGCTCCGCGGCGCGCAGGCTGGAGGAGGCGGAGGCCGACATGGCACTCCGCGAGGCGGCCGGGACACGTCGCGAGGCGACCGCGGCGGCTCGCGAGGAGGAGCTGAAGGAGCGTGTCGGTGCGCTTGCACTCCGGGAGGCCGCGCTTGGCGAACGGGAGCGGGCTGTCGGCGCGGCCGAGGCAAAGGTCCGGCGCTTCGGCGACTCCGTTGCCTCCCGAGAGATGCGGTTGAGGCAGCGCGAGGACGCCCTCGCTACCCGGGAGGAGCAGGTCCGGCTTCGTGAAGACGAGGCCGCTGTTCGAGAGGAGGCCCCGGAGACGGAGGCGGCCCGTCTTGCTCGGTCCGAGAAGCAGGTCCGCGGTATCGCCGGCGGGTTGGCGCATCGCGTGCGCGAGGAGACTCTCGTGGAGGCCCGGGTGAACTTCGCTGCCGAGCTGAAGGCGGTGGAGAAGAGCCGGGCGAATACCGCCGTCGCGTCGAGCAGCTGGAGGCCCGGGCGAAGAAGTCGGGCCGCGGCTCTTCTCGCTGCAGCCGATGGCGACGACCTCCGGCGGCAGCTTGCGGAGGCGCGGTCCCGGCTTGAGGAATCCGAGCTCGGCGCGTTGAGCTGAGCGAGCGGGCGACGGAGCTGGCCTCGGCGGCGCGGACGCAGGCCGAGATCGCCGCCGAGGTGCACCGGGCGGTTTCGTCAAGCACTGTTCGAGGCGGGTCCGCCTCGTCTTCCCGAGCCCCGTGACCGCGGCGCGGCTGGGTATGTTTTCGCCATGCGGGGGTGGTTGACTCCCTGAGCAGCCCGAACACCCGGGTGGCGGAGGTCCTGGAGGAGGAGGGGCGGCAAACCATAGCCGCGGCCCTGGAGGAGGTGCTGGCGAACGCGCCGGTGCTGGTGCCCGGTTCCCGCTCCTAGCCGTGGTTAACGGCGATGTCCCTGCGGGTGAGCACGCCGCGGCCAAGGCGCAGGCACGCGCCGTCGCTCGTGCCTTTGCCGAAAGCTTCAAGCGGGGCTAAGCGCCCGCTTCCTCCACTCGCGCGTGGCTTGCTCGGCGCGTGTGCCTTTTTTGTTTTTATTGAACCTGTTCTTCCGTATGCAAAACAAGTTAAGTTTAGTTTGTAATGTTGATGAAAAGCTTAGGCCCATCGCTTCCCTTCTCGTAAGTGCGATTGTCGCCATGCGCCACTTAGTTATAGGCCGTCGACACTTTGCAACGACGCTTAGAGCGCGATTTCGGCGCCCGAGCCTTAACTAGACATCACGCCTTCCGTTCGGGCCTAAGTCATGAGCCTTTTTACCCGTCGGAGGGAAGCGGGGACTTGACATACACCACAGCTATCCTGCGAGAAGTGGGGAAAGAAGCGACCGGACGCTGTTTTTATTCACAACACGTTAGTACAGGTGCCGTGGCGACCGTGGCCGTGGCGATGAGACTTCCGGGTACTACCGGGACCATTGGCTACCGAATATTCTAAGGGTAGAATTTCTTTAGGTGCTCAATGTTCCAAGCGCTTGGTTCCGGTACCCGTCCTCCAACTCCGGACGAACGGATCCCGGGCGGGTGACGGCGATGACGACGAAGGGCCCTTCCCACATGGGAGTTAGCTTATCCTTGCCTTCACGCGTCCGAGCCCGCCGCAGGACAAGGTCTCCCGTTTGCAACTCCCGGGCGCACGCGCCGCCGGTGGTAGCGGCGCAAGCCCTAGAGGTACCTCGCGCTTCGCGATAGTACTCGCCGTCTTGCCTCTTCGAGGAGGTCTATGTCGTCGTGCCGCCGGGTGCTTTGGTCGGCTTCGTCAAATGCGGCGACTCGGGGGCTATTGAACCGGATCTCCGTGGGTAGCACCGCCTCCGCACCGTACACGAGGAAGAAAGACGTTTCGCCCGTGGCTCGACTCGTCTGTGGTGCTTAGGGACCGGAGCACGGATTGGATCTCGGTTATCCACTTGGAGCCTTTCTTCTTCAACGGGTCAAATGATCTTGTTTTCAACCCCTTGAGGATTTCTCCGTTGGCGCGTTCGACTTGGCCGTTGCTTTGTGGGTGGGCTCTTGAGGCGAAGCGGATCCGGGTGCCGAGGGAGTCGCAGTATGCTGCGAATGCGTGGCTCGTGAACCGGGTCCCGTTGTCCGTGATAATCCGCTGCGGTACCCCGAATCTTGCGATGACATTCTTCATGAATCTGATCGCCGAGTTTTGGTCTATCTTTGTCACCGTCTCTGCTTCCACCCACTTCGTGAACTTGTCGATGGCCACGTATAGCCACCTGTACCCACCCGGGCGGTCGGAAATGGCCCTACAATGTCCAAACCCCAAACCGCGAACGGCCGGGATAAGGGAATTGTTTGAAGGGCTTGAGCGGGCAGAGTGCGTACGCTTGGCGTGAAAGCGGCATGCCTTGCATTGTTGCACTAGCCTGGTGGCGTCCTGGAGGGCTGTCGGCCAATAGTAACCCTGCCGAAAGGCTTTCCCGACCAGCGTGCGGGGAGCGTGGTGGCTGCCGCACTCGCCCTCGTGGATCTCAACGAGTATGTCGTTGCCTTCTTCCGTCTTGACGCACTTCGACAGAACGCCGTTGGCACCTGCGCTTGTACAGCCTGCCATCGACAATGGCATATCGCTTGGCTCGGCGGGCTAGGCGTTCCGCCTCCGTGTCGTCTTCCGGAAGGATGTCGTCACGCAAGTACCCGAGGATGTGGTCCATCCAACGGGCGTCCTGCGGCTCACCGGCCGGCGCTTCTTCGCTATTCTGCGTATGCTGCAGATCCTGCGGGTGCGCCTGCGCTTTGTTGTTGCTGTTCTGGAGCTCGGTCGGCGTCGAGGCCGAAGGGGATGTCAAGATCTCCATGAACGTCCCGGGTGGGATTGGAGCTCGAGTGGAGGCCACCCGGGATAGCTCGTCGGCAATGTGATTGTCGCCCCTAGGTACGTGAAGCACCTCGAGGCCGTTGAACTTCTTTTCCATCCGCCCGATCGCCGCGAGGTACGCAGCCATCTGCGGGTCGTTGCACCGGTACTCCTTGGATACCTGGTTGACGACAAGTTGCGAGTCCCCCTTGGCGAGGAGGCGCGTGACCCCGAGGTCGGCCGCGATCCGCAACCCCGCCAGGAGAGCTTCGTATTCTGCCATGTTGTTGGTGCACCGGAAGTGTAGCGGGACCGCGTGGCGCAGCTCGTCGCCGGTTGGTGACAGCAGCAGCACCCTGCTCCCGCACCGTTGAGGGTGAGGGAACCGTCGAAGAACATCGTCCGGTGGTCGCCGGGCGCGTCGTATTGCTGCACCCGGGTGCTAAGCTCTTCCCGCTCAATCTCCGGGGTGAGCGTCCACTCGGCGATGAACTCGGCTAGAGCCCGGCTCTTGATGATGTGTGTGCTCGAGGAAGGACAAGTCGAACTCCCCGGCTCCACGGCCCACTTGGCCACTCGCCCGGTCACTTCCCTGTTGCGCGAGTATGGTTTCCAGCGGTGCCGTAGTTACCACCCGGACGGGATGGCCTTGGAAGTAGTGCCGTAACTTCCGGGATGCGACAAGTACTATGTAGAGCATCTTCCAGTACTGTGGGTACCGTGTCTTGGCATCCCGCAGAACTTCACCGATGAAGTACACCGGGCGTTGAATGTGCCGCGTGCGGGACTCGGATTCTAGAAGCTCGCTCTCGCTCGTCGTGGGAGACGGGGCTGGAGCCCCGGGTGATGCGGTGGTGACGCGGTGCCGACGTCGGGGGTAGCTGGAGCGGATCCCGCCCCGCCCATAATGCGAGACGTGGTCGGAGCCGGAGCCCCGGGTGGGGTGGGATCAACGCGTCCATCCTTGCTTTTCCGGTCCTGGTCCCCGCTCGCCCAAATCATGCAACGAGGTCGGAGCCGGAGCCCCGGGTGAAGCCGGGGAGCCACACCGTTCGCAGGAGTCGTTGCGCCGGGGACGGTCCCGGTGCCCCACCCGGCAGGCCGGAGCGGCCGCATCGCGTGCCGTGTTGTGAATGAAAGCGTCGTAGCCCCGGGTGCCCCAATGCTCGCGAGCTGGTCGCGAGCGGAGCCCCGGTCCGTTTGGGCCGCCGCCTTCGAGCCGTCGAGGCACCCGCGTTTGCTGGTTCGCCGAGAACCGCGAGGCGCTCGCTCCGGCCGCTCAACCACCGAGCCGCACCGACCACTTGCGGGTTGGCCGCTATGTACGAGGAGCGATGGTTCACCCGGTTCCGGGCGACTAGAACGGGCGCGAGAGGACAGGTAGCGCTTGAGGTCTTGCAAAGCTTCATCGGCTTCCCGGGTCCACTCGAATTTGTCCGTCCTCTTCATCGGCTTGAACAGCGGGAGAGCGCGTTCGCCTAGGCGCGAGATGAATCGGCCAAGGGCCGCCATGCTCCCGGCTAGGCGTTGCACGTCCTTGAGCCGCCTTGGGGGCGGATTTCTTTGATGGCCCGGATTTTCTCGGGGTTTGCTTCGATCCCGCGGTGCGAGACCGGAAGCCGAGTAGCTTCCCTACCGGTACGCCGAAGACGCACTTCTCCGGGTTGAGCTTCACCCGGTTGCGGCGCAGATTGGAGAAGGTCTCCTCTACGTCGAACAGGAGAGACGGTGCCTTGCGGCTCTTGATGACCAAGTCGTCGACATACGCCTCCACGTTCCTCTCGATTTGCGAGTCCGGGGTTAAGCGCATGGCTCGTTGGAACGTGGGGCCTGCGTTTTGAGACCGAAAGGCATGCTTACGTAGCAAAGCTCCCTGCGGGAGTCATAAAAGCAGTCTTCTCCTCATCCTCCTTAGCCATACAGATTTGGTGGTACCCGGAGTACGCATCCAACATGCAAAGCAGGTCGCAGCCTGCGGTGGAGTCTACTACCGAATCTATCCGGGCAGCGGAAACGGGTCCTTCGGGCACGCCTTGTTCAGAGTCGGTGTAGTCCACGCACATCCGCATCTTGCCGTTATTCTTGGGCACGACCACCGGGTTGGCGAGCCACGTCGGGTGCGTGACTTCCGGATGAACTTGGCCTCCGGTAGCCTCTTGACTTCGGCCCGGATGAAGTCCTCACGCTCGGGGGCTTGGCGCCTCGCCGCTGCTTCACGGGTCTCGCGGCGGGATCGACCTTGAGTTGGTGCTCAATCACCCTCTCGGGTATGCCCGGCATGTCCGAAGGATGCCGGGCAAAGATGTCGCTGTTTGCTTGGAGGAAGGTGATGAGCGCGAGTTCCTATTTCAGGTCGAGGTCGCCACCGATGGTGGTGGTCTTGTCCTCCGAGCCCCCGAGTGAGATCTTCTTGGTAGGCACCTCCCCGGGAGCCGAAAGCTTTGCCCGCTTGGGGCCGGATTGCGCAGCGGGCTTCTCCGGGGTGTCGCGCGCTCTCTTCACGCCGGTGTCCTCCTCTCGCTGCCATTTCGGTCGCCAAGATGTCCTCGAGGCAAGCCATCGCCTTGACAAGCATCCGCCCTCTCCACGATGACGCCCTTCGGACCCGGCATCTTCGGCGTGAGGAATGCTTGATGCGGGATGGCCATGAACCGGTTTATGTCGGGTCTCCCAATGATGGCGTTGTAGGGGAGGCCGATGTCCGCGACGTCGAAGAGGAGCTTCTCCGTGCGGAAGTTGTCCCGGGTGCCGAAGGTGACCGGGAGCTCAATCCTACCCAAGGGGCGGGAGCTACCCGGGAGCACGCCGACGAAAGGGCGCGAGGGCTGCAGCTCGGCACGCGCCCACTGCGAGAGTCGTAGACTTTCGGGGTGATGAGGTTGAGACTCGCGCCTCCGTCGATGAGGGTGCGCCCCACCTTCTTGTTGCGGATGGTGGGCGACACGACCGGAGGGATCTTCCCCTTGGTGTTGTCCGGGCCCACCATGTCGCTTTTGTCGAAGGTGATGGGAACGTCCGCCCACTTCAGCAGGGGAGCCGCGGCCTTGCCCTCGGTGATTGCGAGGACCTCGCGGCGGAAACGTTTGGCCTCGCCTTTGGACGTGAAGCTCGAGGAGCCCCCGCTGATCACGGCGATGGAGTCGTCCGCGCTCCGGTACGCCTCGACTTCCTCTTTCTCCTCCTCCTTCTCTTTCTCGGCCTTCTCGGCCGCCCGCCGCTCGTCGCGCCGCTTGATGCTCGCTCGGATGTAGCGACACTCCGACCGGTTGTGGTCGTTGGTGCGGTGGAAGTAGCACGCGAAAGTACCCGGGGATTTAGCCGGCGACTTGCCGGCACCCGCGGGAGGTGGGCGTCGCGCCCCCGGGGGACGGGCCTCCGGCCGCGGCCACTTCTTCCGCCCTACGCTTGCGCGCGAGGTTCTTCTTCCGCTTCTTGGAGAGGGTGCCCCGGACTTGGGAGAGGGGGTGCCGGGTTGGACTTCGCCGGCGGGTCGTGCCACGCTTGGGCTTTCGGCGACGAGCGCACTTGTCGGCCAACCGGAAGAGGTCCGTGACCGTCTCCGGCCGGTGTACGCCCGGCTCGCCCGGGATATCCTTGTCTCGGACGCCATGGCGGAAGACGGAGAGCACCCGGGAGGGGTCGATGCGCGGGATGGTGTTGCGGACTTGATCGAAGCGCTGCATGAACGCTCGCAGCGTCTCGCCCGGCTTCCGGACGATGCGGTCCAGGTCGATCCGGCTTCCCGGACGCTTCGCCGTTCCTTGGAAGTTGGCCATGAACTCCGGCACGAGGCTCTTCCAGGAGCCGATAGACTCCGACGCCGGGTTCATGAACCATGACCGAGCCGAGTCCTTGAGGGCCGGTGGAAGTAGTTGGCCATGATGTCCTCCGAGCCACCGGCGGCTTTGACGGCGGTGAAGTAGATCTGTAGGAACTCGTCGGGGGAGCGGTGCCGTCGTACCTTCTCGGAAGGTCCGGGCGGAACTTGCCGGGCCAAGTGACGTTGCGCGAGCGCTTTGAGAGGGCCACGCAGCCCCCGAGGAACGAGGGGTCGAACTCCTTTCTCTTACGCTTAGGGTGGCGCTCGGGGACGTCTCCGCCTCTGCGCCGTCGTGGTTGTGGGCGGAGGTGCGCTCACGCTCGCGTCCCCGCTCGCGTGAGCGCTCAATGCCGACGCGTGCATCTTCCCCCTCACGGCGGCGCTCGTTGAGGTTGTTGCGCAGGTCGCGGTGCCCTCGCGCTCGCGGAGAATGGACGGAGAGCGAAGCCGCCGGCGGCGCGTGTCCTTGGCGCGGTTAGTGCGGCGGTTGCTGTCGGTTAGTGGCTGCTGCGGTTGGCGCGACGGCCCCGCCCGGCGCTTGGCTCCGCGCCGTATCCAGGAGCTTACCTACTCCGGTGAGCCACTCCTTTGCTCGCTCTCCCCCGCCAGCCCCGCCGGCGGGTTGTTGAGCATGGTCTTCACGGCGGTCGGGGGTCGTCCCCTCTTCTTCCTGGAAGAGGGGACGCGCGAGTGGCGCGCTCGGACGCAGGCGGCGTGACGGCTCGGGCGCGGCGGTCGGCGCCGCGCTGGTCCTCTCGCTGCATGCTCGGCCGCCGAGGCGCCGGGACGGTTGTCGTGGACCGAGCGGCCCGCGCGACGACGGCCGCGGCGACGGCGCCCCGTGGACGCCTGGCTGGAGACGCTATCTTCCGTCCGCGGCGTGTCCGAGGATCTCTGCATGGTTGCGTGGAAGTTCCGCAGCCGCGGCGAAATCTACGATCTTCCCCTTCCTAGCGCGCCAAATGTCGGTGTGTGAGTACACCTCCAAGTGGGGGCCTCGTCAAGACTCCCTTCGGATAGGTTCGGGGAAGAACGGATTCGCTCGTGCTTTAGCGTAGAGGGTTCAAGCGAGTAAGAACACGGAGGAGTTATCCGGGTTCGGGCCGCAATGGGTGCGTAATGCCCTACGTCCCGCTGGTGTGTACATTTGGATGTTCTTGTCTTTACACCGGAGTCTCCCCTCCTTTTATAGGGTAAGGAGGAGAGCACCGTACAAGTACCCGGGGGTACCCGGACACCCGGTGGGGGTCCGGTCCTTCCTGAGATATCCCGACACGATCCCGACTAAATCCGTTGCGATCTCTTCTCCTCGGTTCGTGCTCCCAGCCTCTTCCCTCCTATTGGTCGAGAGCTCTCCCGGCACCGTAGCCGCGCGGCTTCCCGAGACGCGGCGCACGGGGAAGACGCGCGCACGTCCCGTCGGGCTGCGGCGTCGCTACAGGCACTCGAGTGCCGCATTAACTCCGGGTGGTTGGGGCGTCGGAGGAAACTACCGGGAAGCTTCGTCCCCCCGACGCTCCCGCTCCTCCGGTCTTCATGGGCCTCGTGGGCTTCATGGGTCTTATGGACTTCCTCATCCGCGGGCGCCGTCTTCGTCTATGGGCTGGAAACGGCCCATGCCCGGTTAGGGGGACCCCCGATCCCCCTACACCGACATACACGTTTGTGCATCTTATAATATAGAATAAAATCTGATATTTTTAATAATTTCATTAATTGCTCTTCTACCATATGTTTTACGTATTGGATAATTTGGGGTTGAGGTTTGTGGCATGCAATCCTTGTCGTCGTATGTATACCATAATATTCTCTTGACCTTGCATTTTTATGAATAACATAACAGGAACTTAACAATATACTATAAATATATCCTGCAAATGAGAACAAAAAATATGAAAGTGCAATGAATTCACTAACCACATAGCAATGTTGTTTAAAAAAACAAAATATATAATATATTTTAATGTTATTTTATATATTAGTTTGGTGTAAGTTCATTATAGGTGAGGTTCCAAATATATATCAAATGTTCAGAATGTAATCCTTGAAATTAGTTTGTGTCACTTGCATATTTTTCAAGTTATATTTTATGCCTTCTGATATACTTTAGTCAATCATCCAGTCACAACGTATAAGAATGTCAGAGAAGCAATGTGCTTCATCTGTGGCAACCTGCAAACAGTTGACCTCATTATTAGTGATGCCTTCTTTCCTGGGGACGACGGTTTGCTCATTCTACAAGAAGCTACCTCAAAGTTTGACATCCCTACCGTCAGTAAGTTTCTCTGACATCACATTTCTGTAGTTCCCTAAATTTGGACACACTCATGCTTCTTTGGGTACGGTGTGCATTGTGAGAATGCAATCCATACGAAGAATTGTGATCATCTCATTAATTACCTACCCTCCATTTAGCAGTCATTGACACATGGGTTTGACTCTAAATGCATGGTTAGTACTGCAGAGGATTCTGGCTCTCAGTGTCGGTAAATTTCAGCAGAGTTTAAACAGTACGTAACTGATGAAACTTTCCGTCCATCTTAATCAATAGTAATGTCTTCGAATGGAGATACAGACATGGTGATGAAATACATCACTAATGGAGCTTCTGATTTCCTGATAAAGCCGGTGAGAATGGAGGAACTCAAGAATATATGGCAGCATGTATTCCGGAAGAAAATTGGAGAGGAGCAGAGCAAGAACAGCAATGCACAACACGCCATTGACCAGCTTTCCTATCCTCCAAACGTAGCTCCTTCTCCATGCCCATCAAGAACCACGGGAATCACTGAAGCTGCTATGGCATTGGAGAGTGAGGTAAGGGAAACGAATGGGGCAGTCACAGATATACAAGACCTCAGGAAGTCAAGGCTCAGCTGGACTATGCAGTTGCACCGCCAATTCATTGCAGCTGTAAATTCCCTTGGAGCAGAGAGTGAGTGATCTATCTCATGCCTTTTTTTCTTTAAATTAAATGAGCTTTTGTCTCAGTAATAGGTTTGGGTGTACACTCACTACCACCTATAGATTCGAGTCTTTCCGGAAACTCGAATTTGGTGCCTGTTCTAAATTGGTCTATTTTTATCATGCTATTGTCAAGTGACCTTAAACTATGCTATCGTTCTAATTGGTGTCATTTGGTTTACAGAAGCAGTTCCAAAGAAGATATTAGAGATAATGAATGTTAAACATTTGACAAGGGAGCAAGTTGCAAGCCACCTCCAGGTAACAATTTTTTTGAATATTCTCCAGGTAATAATTACTTCAGATATGTTATTGTACATATGCATGCCGGAAAAATATATAGTATCTCCTAGGGATTGTCTATGATTATTACTTTTTGGTAACGATAAGAATTATTGTCTAAAACTGCCTTAGATAACGGGGTATACTTGCAATCTGGTCTGTTTATAAAAGCGCGCATGATATTTATTATATGCCACATGAATCCCCATGTTATCAACCTCTAACGTGATCACATTGTATGTAAAATATATAATAAATACAGTACATAGATATTTTTAATCTTGCAATAAATATATCCAACAAAGTGTGATGCTGACAAACTAACCAGCCCAACTACTAACTACTGTGCCGGTCTTGCACATCCACTTGAATCAAATAGATAATATATGGTTACACCAAATTACACGTAATTACTGATTATTTTGATCAATGAGAATTAATTCAAATCGAATCTAGATATTTACTTTACAGTATTTACAAACTTTTGCAACTGGCTGTTGTTGCCTCATAACAAAATTTGTGTATTGTCAGATTAATTATTCTATGCTAACTACTTTCTTGATGATCGTGTGTTTTACATAGGCGTGGTCTCCCTTACACATGTAGAAGTAGTAGTTAACTTTAAGAGGGTCAGAGGGGTAACAAATAAAACATCTAGTCAATTACATAATCATATTTTAGGGCGACTGAAGTGTAAATTTATTATTATTTTTTATTACAGATCTTTCTGTTGATTTGTACTGCAGAAATACAGGCTTCACCTAAGAAAATCAACTCAAACATTGCGGAAAGCTGATGCTGCTTCTTCATCAAACCATCCACATGAAGCAAACAACCTCGAAACCCAATTATTAAACCCTTCTCCAAGTTCAGTATACCTCGATGAAGATGGATGCATGGAGATCACTGATTACTCTTTGCCCATGGACGAGCTATCAAGTGGCTCGGATTGTATACTGGGAGAACGGAACAACTACTCACCTGAAGTTTTTCAGGATTTCAGATGGGTTTCGGACAAACATGCGTGTGACACATATTTATGGAATTTCGAGGCAGAGTGATGATCGTATCACTTAACCACGAACATTAACTAAGTAAGATGCCCTGATATGTTGTGTGTTGAATAAGGATCTGTGATGTTGCATATAACCTTTGATCTTGCCAGAAGAATGTGCTGCCTACTTGTAATAATGTATCTAGTTTAGTATTACTTGGCAGAATAATTCAGTGATATTTAGCTCCTTCTTCCTTAAATCGACAGCACACTATAGTGCTGCACCCAACCAGCATTTGAAAGGTGAGATAATAAGTGCAGCAAAAACTGTGGAATCTGGAACTATTTTAGATAAGTGTTGCAACATTACTGCAGAGATACATGCAGTGCATTACTTCGGAGTGCTCATGATATGATTCTATGCTAACATAATTTTATGGTACTGCTGCAACAAAGAAATGCTTTATGTTTCATTTTTTTTACTTTTTTATATAAAATCCATATTCACCAAAGTTATTATACATTCATGAAATCATTTTATAAATAAAATGGAAGCAAGTTACCGCGTTAGCAATCTATTCTTGTAATTTTGTGCAGAACCCTAATAGCGGTACGCGCTTTCACGTCCTCTGACCAATATTAATGAAAAATGTTGATCAAGATCCTTCTCTTCCTGTTGAGGTAAGGGGCAAAAAAACAATGTCAAATCTTTATTTTTTTTGAACTTATGTCAAATCTTTATTACCTGCACGCGCAGCACGCACGTCCTCTCCCTGTTTCGGATAATAATGCCCCCACATCCCCAAGTATCCCTAAAAAAAGCATCCCCAAGTATATATACAAATTAAACGAAGGAGCACGCGAATCACAAACAAACCAGACATTGACTGTCTTCTTCCCCTTTGATTTCATTGCCGGTTAATTTTTGGATAGACCATTCCTGTTAATTAAATCATGACGCGTCTCTACAAAGAGTGTGTGCCAATGTGAGCGAGATCTAACTGGAAAACAAGCCCGATCGACGGATGAACCCATTGAATTAATAGAAGACAGAGTTCATGCTAGGAGCCAGAAGTTCTTGTGGGTCTTTGTGTTGAGCAGGTATCCGGCGTTCTGGCCTTTCTTCTGGACGCTCACGCACAGGCACTTGCTGTGCTCGATGAGGAACTCGGCCGTGCTGTCGTGCCCGCGGCTCGACGCGCTCGCGCTCCGCAACCTGCAACATACAGGAGGAAAAGGATGATCCCTGGTGATGAGCATATATGCAGCAGGTGGAAAAGGAAATTAATAATTAAAATCAAGAAGAGGCCTAGCTAGGAAAGCAGAATAATATATACCCGAGGAAGGAGGATACGCGGCGGTGGCCGATGACGAGGAGCTCGATGCCGCGGCGCTGGGACTCGGCGAGGATGGTCTGCGCCTTGGCCTCGCGGCCCTCGGTGGCGGGCTCGACGCGCTCGGCGTGCACCCGCGCGCGCGGGTACCTCGCCCTGCACGCAGCGCGCATGGCCTCCATGAACTGGTCCCCCGCGTCCGAGCCGGCGGCGGCGCCGCCGAGGAGGACGGCGAGCGGGGAGCCGGAGCTGCCGCCGGAGCCGCTCCGCGAGGCCCCGCGGCGCCGTTGTGCGGGTTGGGCATGTTGACGTGGAGGAGCAGGATGTCGTCGCCCTCGACCAGGGCGTGGGAGAGCGCCCAGTCCATCGCCGCCGTGGACTCGCGGCCGGGGTCGGCGATGATCATGACGAGGCGCGGCTTGGCGGACGACCCCGCGCCGACGCGCCGTCCGAGGTCGATCTGGGCCATGCTCCTGCCGGCCGACGTCGCCGCATGCACGCAGCCCCGCCGGCCTTTGGTTAATGTGTTGGGGGCTGGCGCATTTGCCAAGTTTGGGGAGGGGGCGTTTCCTCCTTCCCTAGAGACGAGGCAGATGCCTCTGCATGCTGCTCTTGCAAAAACCGGCTTTGCCGGCCGGGGAAGGCGCTGGCCATGTTTTTGAGGCCCACAATGCAATTGTGTGCACCGATATCTTGCAAGTTATTCATGCACGCGAATCTATTCCCAATTAATTTGTTTCCATTTGTTGATACACATTAATTCACTCTCTTCAGCTTTACCATGCATCATGTACGGACTGCAGTTCGTCGACGTAGCACGTTCACAACAAACAAATTAAAACGACACACAGGAGCACAGAATAACTAGCACCTATGCCAGCAGCCGGTCCTCCTAGTCATGGTTCCTGGCGTCCATGTCGAGCACGGTGCTGAGGTTCATGGGGCTGACGTAGTCGAGCGAGCCGGTCATGAACTGGCTGACGATGACGCGGTTGGCGCGCTCCGTGGGGTGGTACGCGTCCCAGAAGACGTACTTGTTCCTGTCGCCGCACAGGTTGGACGCCGCCGTGCACAGGCCGAGCCCGTTGTGCGGTCCCTGGCCGCAGCACGCCCGCTTGGCCGTCGCGAACCCGTACGCCGCCGGGTCGCTGACGAAGTCGAAGTGCACGCGGAACGCGTTCGCCGCGATGAACGTGCCGGCGCCGAACCGCGCGTTGAGCTGCTCCAGCACGCGCGCCAGCTGCGGGTTGAAGAGCGACGCCGCGCGCATCAGCTCCGTCGCGCACGCGCCGTTGCGCCCGCGCTGCGCCAGCATCGCCGGCGCGCAGCCCAGCGGGCCCGTGCCCGTCACCAGAACGCGCCGGCACCCCATCGCGTACAGCCTCTGGATGCAGTGCAGCAGTGTTCATCGATCAGTTGCCACGAAAGAGGAAGGTAGCTATATATAGAGAGTGGGGGTCACGCACGATGAGGATCTTCTTGTACTCGGAGATGACGTAGCGGACGTAGTCCGGCAGCGAGAACTCGCGGGAGCGCAGGGAGAAGGGGACGAGGAAGTAGTTGTTGACGAAGTCGTTGCCGCCGAGGGTGATGAGCACCAGCGAGCGGTGGACCACCTGGCGCGCCCGGGCCCGGCCCACCAGCGCCGCGAGCTTGCGCTTGTACTCGTTGAAGTAGCCCAGCTGCCGGCTCATCCTCAGGATGTCCACGAACTGGATGCCCGTGTCGTTGAGGATCCCGACGCCCGCCGACGCGAAGTTGGCGCCCACCAGCAGCTTCTTCCCGCGGAGCTCAGGGCTCAGGTAAGGCAGCACCGGCTCCGACCCCAGGTGCTCGCCTGTGTTATATCTTAGCTGTCAGCAGCTAGCAGCTGTGCGCAGATATACTTGTATATATAATACAGGAACGACGAGTGACGTACTGATGATATCGGGGATGTTCTTGCCGTTGGAGAAGCGGCCCGTGGGCTGGTGCGTCGGGTCATCGATCCCGTACGGCGGCGCGTCGGCGCGCGCCGTGGTCATCAGGTAGTTGTTGTTGCCGTTGTCCACCAGCGAGTCCCCGAACACGATGAAGGCGCGCGCGCACTCCGACGGCGCCGCGAGCAGGCCCACGGCGGCGAGCACCGTCGCCAGCAAACATCGCCTAGTAACCAGCGAGAAGCGGGAGGAGGAAGACGGCGCGCTCATCGTCCACACTAGCTAGAGGCTCTCGATCGGCGCCCTGGTTCTTGCGACGATGGCCGGGTCTTGTTTTTGGCACGATGGAGTTTGCAAGAAGGGTTATATTATATATATAGGAGCGTTGATGCCAGTGTGCAGTGGAATTAATGAAGCCACAATCTTAGACGCGCACCACAATTCATCATAAACCCCCAAAGCTGCTGCTGCGTCACCTTTCCGCATCAACCCAATCGGCAATTAAGCTGCAGATGAATCCATGACCCGTATCGACAAGCGTTCACGTGTGTCATTCTCCTAATCTCCTGGCACTAGCAAATTAAACGTGTGGCACTAGCCAAGAGTTTGTGTTTTGCTAGCTCCACTAGTTCTGAACGACGAGCTCTTTCTTTTTGGCTTTACCTAGAACGCATTAAACTCCTAGTGTCGAAGCTCATGAACCAACGGCGGTTGTTCATCTTCGAAAGGCCACAAGTTCCCCCAATAAGCTTGCGCCTCCCTGCCTGCAAGGAGCATCGACCCCAGATCGGCGCAGGACCAACCTTGAAGTTATGATCATGTGGAAGGAAAATCTACCAAATAGCCCGGACACAGATTTCCCGGAAGATCTTGGCATCTGCACTCTGCATGCTGGAGCTTCATTTAGTACTCTGTCGCTGTCGCCGGTGGGGACTCTGGACTGGAGGTACTCACATCCATTACTGGCCGACGGCAAGTTGAGCGTTGAGCAACGCACAGGAAAAAATGCCTAGACGAGCGGGGATTGTTTGGTGACTGCACCACCGGCAGCCCACGAATTCCGTCTGCCGGCGAGCAATCTGCGCCTCGGAATTGGATACAATCCTACCAAACTGGTATATTCAGGCATGCCGGCAGTCCGTTCCCATCGTCCTTGCACGCCGCGGTGTAAACCAGCAGTACCAGTGTACACATCTCTCCGTATAAAACCTGTTTCGGCTCATCGGTCTCAACCCATTTTTTCATGCTATTCAATGGCGCACTTGTAGGCGGCGGCGAGTGATGCCCGTAGCCGTGTCCGGTAACCGCTCTGTCCGCCCGACGCCTTCCTCCCTCCCGGCTGCTAAACTCGTGACGTCGCGTCGCCGCCGGAGAGAGCGACGCGCGATCTGCGACCCGCACAAAGTACGTGCTGGGCGGTGACGTCGTCCACAGTCGTTGCGTGCCTTGATGGAAGCTCGCACGTCTATTTGCAGCACAGCACCAATGGGTCGAAGCCGCTTGGACGGCAGCAAATTAATGCAGCTTGGCTTTTGTCACAGAAAATAGCACTTCACATTTATATAAGATGTGCCTAATTGGCTCTAACCAGTTCAAAATTTGCCTATACTCCTTCAGAATAGGGGATTTGAAGAGTACTTCCTCCGTTTTTAAATTGTTGGTGTCATTAATTTTTTCTTCCGCTTTTAAATTGTTGATGCCATTAATTTTTTTCGTTATGTTTGACCGTTCGTCTTATTTAAAATATTTTTTCAAATATGTAAAACTATATTATGTTTCAATTTTTAATAAAACGAATAATAATAAATATTTTATAATTTGTAAATTTTTTTAAATAAGATGAATGGTCAAACGTACTAAAAAAATCAACAACGTCAATAATTTAAAAACGGATCCATTACCCAACCGGTACCTTAGGGCGAGATTGGTTTGCTTCCCACCAGAGCCTGGCTCGCATCTGGGAGCCTGGCCGAGCTGAGATAGGCTGAGGCATGCTAGCACCTTGGTGATTGGTTGTCTGTACTGTAAAAACCAAGTTGCTTTCAGCCCGTGATTGGTTTGCTTGTCCATGCTCTCGGTTCCATGTGCAGAGAAGAAACCGTACGCCAGGGAGCATCGCGCGAGCCAGAGGCTCGCGAGAAACGGAATTCCTTCTCGTATCTGCGGAGCCTGGTCCGGAAGCGTGATTTGCATGCGCTCAGTCTGGCTCAAATCGAAGTACAGCCATCCAATCGCGCGAGACTTGCATGCGGCGGGCCTGGTTCGCCTTGGACCAGGCAACCAATCGCGCCCTAAGATGTGGTTCTGTATACCCCTCCTGACTACTTACTCTGTTCAGACAGGGAAAATGAACTAGTGCTAATCCTTGTCTGAACATCAATATTGAGAAAACAGAGGTAGCACCTGTCAGGAGCAAGGGTTGCTTGATCTACGGGAGCAAATGAGAACGCTACAGTGATAGATGAGAAAGCCCTCGTGGCACGAGGTACTCAAGGAATCCGAAGCATAGATGACGTACAAAGCATAGATGAACTTTCAGTGCCCTGGGTACGGAAGTCAATCGACACAGGATATCCAAAAAATTGTAAATTTTTCAGAGCAGAACGTTCGGCACAAGTGTCAGAATCCAACTTTCATCTACAGCTTTCAGCTCTCAAAAACTTCTACTGTCTCTTATTCCGACACTAGCTCCGTTTGGAACGAGGTCCTACGTCCGCAGAATCAGAATCCTGACAATCACCTCATCAACAAGAAAATACACTAAAGATGAACTTGCACCTCAAAAAATCTAGTCCGCACTTCTAGACCTGATTGTATCGTGTGTTTCATGACTCATTAGTAGTCCATTCCACCCATGCCGCCCATGGCAGGCGCCTCTTTCTCCTCCTTGGGGATCTCTACGATGATGGATTCCGTGGTGGTCATCAGGGACGAAACACTGCAAGGGAAAGGATACGTGTCAACAGAAGCATATGAAAACCAACACAACAAATAGCAAGAGAATGGTCATAGAAGGCTTACCTTGCAGCATCCACCAAAGCTGTTCTGATGACTTTGAGAGGGTCGATGATACCAGCCTTGACCATGTCAACATATTCACCTGAAGATGAAGATTAATTTACAAATTTCATTCAGCACAGGTGTTTGTACAAGATAATAACGTTGGTTTTAGGAACCTACCTTTAGCAGCATCATAGCCAAGATCAGTGTTGTCTTGCTCCAGAAGCTTGCCCACGACCACAGCACCCTCTACACCAGCATTCGTAGCAATGGTGTGCACAGGTGTCTGCAAATTATTTCATCATCAGCTTTTGCACATCGTGAAAAGACATCAATAAAAGATTCAATTTAATTCTTTGCTTTACAAACCTTCAAAGCATTCTGAATGATTTGTACACCAATCTTCTGGTCAAAGTTTGCAGTCTGCAGTTTATCAAGCTCCTTTGAGGCATATAGAAGAGCAACACCACCACCTGGATACCATTGGAGATTGTAGTGTCAGGTATACAGAAGAACTGAAGAAACAAGGAACTTGACCGAAACACCCTTGTGAACTTTGTGATGCTTTACCTGGCACAATACCCTCCTCCACAGCAGCCTTGGTAGCATTTAGTGCATCTGTTACTCTGTCTTTCCTCTCACCAACTTCAGCTTCACTGGCTCCTCCAATCTGTAGTCACAGGTAATCAACTTCAGACAGCCATGGAAACAGCAAATAAAAAATTTGTAGTATCTAATGATGGGTCATGAATCTGACCTTGAGCACAGCAACACCTCCAGAGAGCTTAGCCAACCGCTCTTGTAGCTTTTCCTTGTCATAATCAGAAGTGCTTTGCTCAATTGCAGATCTAATCTGCAACACAATGCCCATACAAGCCATCAGAACCAGAAAATTGTTGTGCAAGTAATGGTGCATCAAAAGTAGCACAAACCTGATCTGCCCTCTCTTCAATGGACTTCTTGTCTCCAGCTCCATCCAGAATAACAGTGTCATCCTTAGATACAGTAACCTGCAACAGAAATGAATGTACTCTTGAGACAGCCTAATCAAAGATCAGTCTATAGACATGAGCAAATTCTACTGACAGCATTAACACTTCGCACTAGCACCACAATAAGTTGTACAAACTTAGGGGACTGGATGAAAAGATACAGAAGCCTCCTCTACAGATTGGATGTGGAACTGTACCTTTTTGCAAGTACCCAACATGTGAGGCTCAAAATTATCAAGGTTCATTCCGAGCTCTTCAGTTACAACCTAAATCATGAAAGATGTAGAAATATCAATAAGCGTCTCAAATCTGACAGAAGATAAAATAAGATGCAACAATCCTAAAACTTACTTCTCCCCCAGTAAGGATAGCAAGATCCTGTAAGTTTGATTTCCTGTTTTCCCCAAAACCAGGAGCTTTGACAGCGCAGACCTTCATTTCATAAACCAATTTTACTAACAATAAACAATTTCCGGCACGATAAAATTCAACTACGACTGATAAAATTTACTAACCTTGATCCCAGCACGAAGCTTGTTGAGGATAAGAGTACCCAATGCTTCACTTTCCAGATCTTCTGCAACAATCAGCAGAGGCCTTTGCTTCTGTTCAAGACGAGAGCAATCAAATATTATGTGTCAATTAATGTCATAATGAAACCAATTCTAGCTACAGAGTGTAAAACAGGATACCTTAAGAGCCATTTCTAAAACTTTAACCATAGCATGCATGTTTGAAATTTTCTTGTCATGTATCAAGATCATTGGGTCCTCCAATTCCTGTTACATGTAAACAATATGAGATATCCATATGGTGCAAATAGTCAAAAATTGAAGGCTGACAAAGAAATCCAACAATACTTACGCATTTCTGGGTTTTCTGGTTGGTAACGAAGTAAGGAGAGATGTAACCTCTGTCAAGCTTCATGCCTTCCACAACTTCAAGCTCATTATATAGGGTGTTACCATCCTGCCAGGTGTTTTAAATAAATGAGTTGAAAACACAAATTACAGACAAAAGAGCAATTTGATGACAAACAACATTCGTTGAGTGCTATGCGGTTTTGCTTTGAAGTCTTTTTTACTTCGGATATGGATAAATAAATGCAATGAAATTCTTGCTCATAGATAAGATCCATGGGTAGAGTAGTATGACAACGTATTGCAAAATAGGACCAGTGCAAAAGAAGAGTACAAATGTGCTAAATGGGCTACTCCATAAAGTTTGAGATTTTCAGTGCAGGGATCAAAACAGTCAACTTACCGCAATGGTAATCACACCCTCTTTGCCAACCTTCTCCATAGCCTTAGCAATAAGCTCACCAATTTCCCTTTCCCCATTTGCTGATATTGTGCCCACCTTTAAAGGATCCAAAATTAGGAAATTAGAATATAGTCACAGCAAGAGTAAAGTAAATACGGTAAGTGGAGCTTTGCTATACCTGTGCAATCTCTTCTGATGTGCTGATCATTCTGGCCATGCCCTTCAGATTGGTCACAACAGCATCAACAGCCATTGAGATTCCACGCCTTAAATCCATTGCATTCATTCCAGCCGCAACAGATTTGCATCCCTCGGTAAATATTGCTTTTGTCAAAACAGTAGCACATGTAGTACCTGAAATTATTAGACAATGTTAGAAGAAAGTAAATATTTTGCAGTTTCCATAGGAACACTAACATATATACAGCACTGAAATTGTCTTTCAATATTAACAATTTAGTGTTGATGGTAAGAATTTGCCCCAACAAGAAAAGAACAGCATACAAAATACAAAACAGTCATCACAGCATAGCATGTGCAAAAATGAAAAGCAACATTTGATAAATCACATGTGGACACAGGCAGCTAAGCTCTTTGACATAAGGACAACCGAATAATAGGAATGTATTACAAATTCAGGATAGACATACCATCTCCAGCAGTATCATTGGTTGCATTAGCAACCTGCTTTACAAGGCTTGCACCAACATTCTTCACTCTATCCTTGAACTCAATACTCTTGGCAACAGTCACACCATCCTTTGTGACTTTTGGTGCACCAAAGCTTTGCTCAATAACAACATTACGTCCCTGTAGAGCGCACGCCATAAGTTCTCTCAGAAACAATTAACGTGGCCCAGTATACGACAGAATATAACAAACAAAATAGTTGGTATGCTGAATTATGCAGCAATGTGACATTAAATTCGTATAGACGTCTTCAGAACCCAGAATCTCATCTGGGGAAATAGAATGGGATGCAGTGATTTGACAATTTTTAGCAAATTAGAAGACAACTATCCACTGTCCAATTAGCAAAACTTTCAAGATGGTTCTATAATATGCATTGTTACATTATGTTTGTTACATCACGTCACATCATGTTAACACGTTTATATACCTTAGGGCCCATGGTGACTTTGACTGCATCAGCCAACTCCTCGACACCCCTCAGCATCAGAGCACGGGCCTCAACACCAAACTTGATGTCCTTGGCAGCATAGTTCCTGCTCCAGGACAGTCTGCTCCCAACCTGCACAGCATCATCCACAAGGGAACTCAGCACAATCAAAAGAGCATATAAACTGAATACTACCCCATTAACAGACCACCATCTTGCCACTATAGGCTACATGACAGAAGGATGAATTTCATAAGATTTATTTTTCTGCCAAACATATCAAAGAAGGCTTGTCAAGCCTTTCCTTTCAACAGCACAGCGATACATTTCAACTAAAGAGTACAAGGAAGCGACACGATCACTATATGCAACACATAAATTGAATGACGCCACGCCATTAGAAAGCAAACATGGATCTTTCACTATCAAATTGCAGATCTCAGCAGATCAACGAAGCTGCTTCATAACATTTTAATTAACTACGAATATGAACTTCATCTATAAAGCAGCACACCCGAAATTCAGCGAATCTGCAGACTCCCTGAGCATCCAACAAATTTCAGTAAGCCCAGCAGGTAGAACCACTGGCATTAACAAATTCGCAGAGCATCCAATAGATTTCACTACCGATGGATCTCCTCCGAACTCCCAACACGCAAGCGCTGAAGCGCTCACACTACTCGACAACAACTACCGCGCATCAGCGCGCGCAACTTTACGAGCACCCATTCAGCGGGAGAGTTCAATCTCACCTGGCGAGCGGCGGCGCTGCTCCCGGCTTGCCGCGCCTTGGAGGCGAGGCTGACGGCCGCACGATACATGACGGCGACGGCGAGGAAGAGAAGGAAGGAGGTCGGAGTCGAGCTCGGGGTGGTGGGGGCAGAGGCAGCGGCGAAGATGCTTGGCTACTTTCTTGCGAAGGGGGAAAGGACGCGAGGTGCGGAGGGTGTGCAGGGGATTATAGAGGGCGGGGAGGAGACGCGAATGGAGGGGGCGCGGAGTGTCTAGAAGCATCTGCGCGCTAGGGTTTAGGGTTTTTTCTGTCGTTTTGGATTGGATGGAATCCAGTTGGTGCGTGCGTGGGGCGGCGGTCCGTTGTGTCCGCAGCCTGCTCCGGCTAGCAGCGCGGCGCACGACGATTGACGACGCGGCGGAATGGGCTTGAGAAGTTTTTTTTATGGATGGGCTTGAGAAGTTGGGCTACAGCCTCCAGGGAATCTGGCCCAACACAAATGTAGTTTCCGGGAGGAATTCTATCCAGCCAGTCCAGTTGCTGAAACGAAAAATGAGCGCGGAGCTGAGATGCACGTGAGTGACGTTCCAGGCATGTGAGTGGCCTTCCAGGCTCAGTACATTTTAGTACAAACATAATAAAAAGAAAAAGAAACAATCGCATGAACCACCGTCTGATGAAAGTTTTCTCGTATATTGCCAACTGAACCGACTAGCCGAAGATACCATACATTTCACAATACATAAAGTTTTATCTGCCGTGACAGCATCAACCATATTCACCGCAAAAATGTCCTACTCTACTACTCTAGACTACATTTCGGTGTGGCCCCAAAATCATTTCTTGCGCTAGATCAAATGACCCGGTGAGATTACCCATCTAACGGTGGCGGAAGCGCAGAGTTGCCAGACTGTTTGGATGCAAGCACCTTGTCCAAGGTTTCATCAGGCACCTTGATTCCATTCGTCTCCATTTCCGCAACTATTGCAATGGCTGCGTCAATCTCTTCCAGATCAAGGCACAATAGGACCACTTCATCGTACAGCGGACTGAATCCAGTACAGAGAAGAAACCAAGGATGCATTAGCTACACTGCTCAGAGGCTAGGCTTTAGTGAGAGAAGAACTTCTATTTTAAAATGTTACCTTCCAAATTTATAGCCAAGACTGTGTGTTGTCTGCAAAATTGGTATAAATGCAGTTGGAACTGGTCCTCTCATTGCAGCACGCAATATAATGGCACAATCTCCAATTGTTGGAGTACCACCTAACTCGATTACCTGAAAGTCAGCAAAGCAATTATATGCCATAATTCAAACATACTAAAACATCTATGGTGTAATAAAAGACCTACCAATGGCTAAACTAGAATCTAACTCTGATTAGAGCTAAGTATACCCTCCTTGCAAAAAAGAGCTAAGTATACCTTATGCAATATCTTCAAAGCTAACTCAACCTCCCATTCTTGTGACCATTTGCGCGGCATCTTATTCTTTATTTCCTTTTCCCATGTCCATCCCCAGGCATCTGCAGTGGTATACATATCTGATACATCGAACATCCTTGTCTCACGCATAACCTTGAAGGCTTCAATCGGATCTTCAGGGAACCAATCCTCATCATCATCAATCTACATAGTGGCAGTAAAATGACATAAAAAAGATAGTGATGCTGAAGTTCGGCTCGACTAATAAACACAATAGAATGTGAATGTGTGTTTTAAAGCACAAAACCATGTGTCTTGTTTGGATAACCGTTTAAGTTATGGTATGCCAAAAAAAGAACCAGTGGAAATTGATAAGTAAAGTGGGATAAGGCATAGGTTTCCAAGTGCTAGGTCCATACCTCTGGCATCCGTTTTTTCTTTGAAGAAACCGGTGCCTTTTCTATATCCTTCAATAACTGGACCCCTATCATTTGAAGATGCTGATTTGGTCCTTTTGTCGGTTTACTTTTGGTTTCATCCCCGGCTTGACTTTCTGTTGGCTCAACAACCTCTTCGTCGTCTATTTCATCTTCTTCTGGTTCTTTTACGGAATCATCGTCATCGTCGTCGTCATCTTCATCCTCGTCATCGTCATCTAAGTCATCATCTAACTCTTGATCTTCTTCAATACTATCTTCTTCACAAAGATGGTTCCTAGTTTCTCCCAGAAAACGACGTTTCCAGAATTCTGTGTTCCCATCTTCTAGCTTGATTCGTGAGATTAGTTCATCTAACCCTTCATCAACCTATTAATCAATCATGCTTAGCATCTCTATATCAAATTAAAAATAAATACAGCTGGCAGTGAAACTGCCACATAGATGGAATTTAAAAGTATTAAGATAGGCATTGTCTACTTGCATACCTCTTCCTCATCTTCTACTGGAGGTACCCACAGTGGTATACCACGTGAACGATTGATTCTCCTAGCTTTTTGAACTCGCTGATAAAGTACTTGTCTAGTTCCATCAGTGGGCAATCCTTGAGCTTCAAGCTCAGTTTTCAATTCAGATACTACCATTTTGCTTGCTGCCTTTGGTTTAACAACATTTTTCTTTGGTCCTACAACTAGTTTTTTTAGCCTTTCAACAACTCTGCGTACATCGTCTTCACATACATCACCCAAAATCCCAGGGCCTTCATTCCTCAAAGTAATGAGGAGTCTTCGATGATATAACTTCAACTCGTCAAAGCACCTCTGTTTAAAAGATGTTTCTATGGGATTTGAATAGGCAAATCCAAATTCATCTGGATCCAAAGGAGTTTTCCTCTTCGAGGCACCCAACGTTTGCGCTCTCCTGTAAGACCTCCTTCTTCAATATATCTGCAATGGGAAGAGTTTCACAACAAAGCCAATTTAGAGCAAAAATGTGTGCAGGTATCAGACATGAAGATCTATCTGAATAGTTTCAGGTACATGAGACTGTAAGCATTGATAGTAATACTTGTCACTAAACTTTCTTCACACAAAAAAAAAACTCGACCCACGGGAAGTAAGACAGTCCCCCAGAGCTTTCTGCTAAGAAGAAGACCTTCTCACGCAGGTCGAGAAACCCCCCTCCCCCCCTCTTACAATGGGGCCTGCAACCTTGTGAGAACCTGTGCCGGGACCACCATGGGTTACCATAGCTTCCAGGTGCATATTCATTACCACCCCGAATCTCTGTTTACATCCAAGAGGACTTTTGTGCCATATATATTCAGTACGGGGGAGAAAGCTTCACAAGTAGAGAGGGCATGGTACATAGTGTAACTAGCAACATGCAGAAATAAATGACAGAAGAAGTGACGAAGTACCAGGAAACCAGGTAAGATCAGGGTGAAAACTGACACAAGCATATGCTTCTCCACTTAAATCTTTTATGCCGCTGAAGCAAATTAGAACATGGACCAGGTGAGTAGACAAAACTGGGTAATTTGGATTAGGGAGATCCGGAGATGTAGTTCTCAAGGTACCAACTAAGTGACAGGCGCTGCTGGTGCCATTTCCATCTACTGTACTTTATCACTGGTCCAATGCCTAACAGAGCAGTCGACTTAACACAATGGGGACAAGCCATAGGCTGGACATGAATAGAAGCATTGGTAAATGATGCCATGGAAAGATGGTCATATTTCGCTGCACTAGTGACACATGGGAAGCTACCTCAGTTGCGCAAAGGTGCTGTCTATTATGTTGTCCAAAGATATCAGATAAATTTAGAGACAACTAGTGGCCATCTCCAATGTGTTAACCAGAGCTCCAACGAGCTTGGAGATAATTAGTTTCATACCTATATTCTAGCTGCATTGAGTTGATTAGTTACTCATGTGAGGGATGAATCTGATCTATATAGTTGTCAGAAAATGGAAGCAGAATGTGCATCAAGATTTGGATATGTAAATTTTATTTCAAGTCAAGTCCTTCCTAGCCACTGCCTGCTCGTTTCCCCCATGTACATTCTACTTCCTAGTACCTAATAAAGACCAAGATGCATCATAAGTAGGTGAGGGCTTAAGGGGGAAAAAACTTAGGAGACAAGTTTTGCACTACGTTTATCAAAATCTTTTAAAAGAAACAATGTTACGGAATGAGGTGACGTGTTCGAGGCCTTGAAACAGCCTCTTGCAGAAATGCAAGGAAAGGCTGTGTAAAAAAGACCCAAGTGGTCGGACCCTTCCCCAGACCCTCTGCAAGCGGGAGCTACGTGCACTGGGCTGCCCTTAATGTTACAGAGTGAGAAAAAAGTTAGAGTGTAACAACCTAAACCTTCAGAGTCATACCTGGCGACATAATCAATTTCAAAACCAACATCAGCTTCTTCTTGCAATGGTTCTATCCAGGAGCTCACCAATGTGCGGTATTTTCTGTTTAAGATCATTGCTCTGGGTGCAATTGTCTGGTTATCATTAGCCATTGCTTCTAATGCCTCAAGCAACTCGATAGGCCTTCCTGGTTATAAAAATAAGTTACCTGCTCAGGAAAGTATTAAAAGTTCACAATAACGTAAAGCTCCTAAACATACACAAGACAGATATACTGTTCTGACGTTATTGTATCCATGCATCGTGATAATGAGACTATGATTATGCAATGTTAAGCAATGCAGATGAGTATACAGATAAAGAGTTTATCTCACATGTCACAAAATAAGAATTTTGAATAGAAAAATCATAGCAAGTTAAATGAAATACAAGATATTGCATAAGATACAGCTGTTCATAAAAGCACATCAATAATTTATAAAATAAAAATATGTGAAGAATGTCAAACTCCAAATTCTTGGTACAGATTCAGATTTCTACTGTGTGCTTTGGGTACCTAACAACAATTATTATTCCCGACTCCAGAGAAAATTATATTCAAAATGGCTAATCTGAAAAGGAGAATAGTCTAGTAAAATTATTAGTCTAACAGATATCTTGCTATGTTCTATTACTCTGTAATATGATACATTCAACAGATCCAGGTAACAATTTCATAACATGATGCTCAATAATGCAAGAAAAAGCGATAAATATTGGTCTGAAGCAAGTAGATAGAAATGCTTCCATTGGTTGCTAGGTCCTAGTGTGAAGTGAAACATTGTCCAGCAGAAGAGAGATCGTAGTTCCTAAACAAATAGCTTGATAGAAACAGTAACGTTGCCACTCCTTTTAATTGAAGTACAGAAGAGTAAAAGCTCACCGTCGAGACACAAAGATCGTAGATATAGAGAAAGTGGATCACCACAATTTCCTTCATTGTAAAGAACTTTTGTTCCTCCAGGTATTCTTTGTAAGGCACGAAAATGCCTGATTGATTCATTAACCATACAGTATTTTGTAAAGCATTCCACTAGCAAGCTGGAAACAATAATGGATTATTAGTTTGTTTCTTTTGAAGAAAACCTGCCATAATTAGAAAACAAATCTGCATACAGTAAACTTGCTTCTAAACAAGAGACTCGAATAATGACCATTGGTATATTCTAGAAGGGAATGTTCTTACGCGTAAGTCCTTGCATTAGGTTGAATACGTTTGTGGTCTTCCACCATCATCCCCAGTAGTTCCGCCACATCTGCTGCTCTGAAGACCAAACATAGCATAACATAAATACGATGGATAAAACAGCAGTGATAGTAACAGCCGACATCGTTTGTAGAACTAGATACGAAGCAGAATTTAACATCGTCACCAAAAAGATAACAGCTCATAATAAGAATAGAAAGAGATTGTACGGCAGAAATGCAGGATGCACTCTCAGTTCACCAATTCTTACAACATATGCTTGGTCAAAGGGAGATCTTTGAGGGGGAGAGTTTTTGGCTTATTGGAATATTTGGTCTGTCCTACCCAACATAAGTTCCCTCAGAACAATTGCAAGGTTTTAGAAAGAGGATAGTTCTATTTGCAGGTTAGGACAACTTTAATCGGAGCTTTCACACTTATTACGTTTTGTTTTAGGAATTTATGGTGGCTGTGTTACCTATTTTCCTGCTATCTTTCCTCCACTTTAAACTCTGTGCTTCCCCTTTCATACTTCAGCAGGATTTGACCCAATGTTCTATGATATTAAAAAGGCAACAGGAATTACTGTTGAGAGTTTTTTATTTCTTGAATACGCAGGAGAGTTATGTATCTTTGCATTGATAGAGAAAATAAAACAGCCCCTCTCAGGACTGAACCATGAGAAACTGTACAATACAACGATTGTGTGCTGATAAATAAACACTAGAATGTGAGACATG
>JAUNZO010000271.1:0-106274 GCA_031894775.1 Chloris gayana | reverse complement strand
CGCGCGCGCGCGCTCTGTGTACCATGAGGGCCACAAGCACTGTGTGATGTGCCTCCGGCTTTTTTTTTTTTTTTGAGACTATGTGCCTCCGGCTTTGATGAGAGGGAACAGAGAGAGAGCCGGCGGTCCCAAAGCAAAGGATCTCTTTCCATCTCCACGCATTTCCTCACCCCGGTGCCGGCACAGCGCTCTAACGAGCTAGCTCAGCGTCGATCAGCCTTGGGAAACTTCTAAATGCCGGTGTTGATTGAGTTTAACAATCTACGGCGTTGCTATTTTCTGAACTGGGCACGACGGAAACAAAAGTAGTACTATTCCCTTACTAAATTGTTGTCACCATTGACTTGTTTTTTTAACTTTAACCATTTGTCTTATTTAAATAAAGTTTAACAAATTTTATATATTTTATTGATATGTTTTATCACTAAAGAAACTTGAAATGTAGCATATTACTTTTCGTATTTGAAGAATTTTTTTGAATAAGACGAATGGTCAAACGCCACGAAAAAAGTCAATGACGACAACAATTTAGTAAAGGAGGGAGTATAACCTAATATGGCTGTGATCTCGTGTGGCAGTGTTCTGTCAGCTGCAGCAGTCCACTGTGTGCATGCTAAGTTCACCGTGTCCTCTCGCCTTGCTCACTCGCGACAGAGAGGACAGATCGAGCAGAGCTGAGAGGCATATAGCCACATGTACACATGTACCAGGGCAAGCTTCGGATGCCAGGGATGAAGGTTGTGGGGCTTCACCCGTGCGAGCAGAGCCTAACGAGGGTCGAAAGCCAGAGCGCCGAGGGAGAGTGAGCGGCCACGAAAGACAGGTGCCGTTTCTGAGCAGGATCGTTGATTGCTCTGAGTCTTATATAAAAGTCAGACACTGCCACTTTTATAGCTGCATCGACTGCATGGACCCTCTTGTTCCAGGTTGTTGATGCCTGTCGATCGCTGAGAGGAGCAGCCCAGCATCAACACTTGGTTGCTTGTGACTCGAGGCCTGGTGCGTGCCAACTACGAGAACTCCAGAGAAGAGAAAGTATCTAGTGCTTCCGGTGCTGTTCTACTGCCATGCTTCCACTCCATATAACGCGACAAAAATTATATAGAAAAAAGAAATTCATAGATCATGCAATATTCTACCATCATGCAAAAAGTCAGATGCAACAAAAAGTTGTACAAGGAGAAAAAAAAGAGAAATTGTGTAGTGAATAGTTGCGGGTTTAACTGTGTGTGTCAGACCCGTTAACAGCAACCGTTCATTTGCTGATTTCACCTTTTTACCGCATCTTGTACAGTTTTCCATTGCATCTGATTTTTTGCATGATAGTATAAGATTGCATGACCTATATGCATTTATATTTTTATTGCAATTTCCGTTGAACCGTTTTCGTGCTATATCGAGTAGGAACCCGAGAGCACCACAAACACAGGAGCACCACATGTAGTTTATTATTTGAATCACTTGTAGTTTAAATTTGACTTGATTCCAAAAATTGTTTGAAATGTAGTTAATTAACTAAATATAGCAAATAAATACAAAAAAACTTCAAATTTTAGCATTGAGTTACACATGTGCTATGTGATGAGTAGAAAAAGTTTTTAGAGAAGGAAACAAAAAAATTACTTATTTGCCGAGTGCAAAAAAATACACTCGACAAACTCGCTTGTTTGCCGAGTGCCAAAAAAATACACTCGACAAATCACCCTTTGCCGAGTGTATTTTCTTGGCACTCGGCAAACAAGGAAGTTTGCCGAGTGTATTTTGTTGCCGAGTGTATTCTATATGACACTCGGCTAATACGTAATTTACCGAGTGTCCGTATAAAAACACTTGGCAAACAAATTGACACTCGGCATACTAGGATTTTCCCGTAGTGACATGCTTTCTCAAGAACCGAGAGCTAATAAAGCGACGCGATGGGAGGGAGGACGAGGCGGTCCCCAAAAAGGAAGGAGACGTCTCGTCAAAAAAGAGCTCTGCGTGAACCGCTGCGGCTTGCCGGAGCCTGTGCAGCGGATGGAAATATATCCCTGTAGCATCAGGAGTACGCAAACAGTGGCTGGTATTGGGGTCTAGTGATTTAATTTTGTTCTGTTATCGGTTCGCAAAAAAAGAATTGTTCTGTTATCGTGAGGAGAGCGGCAAAGGTTAGTAAGAAGGTACCAGAATAAGATGTACTCCGTACACAAGAGTAGTGATCATGTGAGGTATCTCAGTTGAATATCTAATCAGGGTGATATAGATATCTAATAAAATAATTTTCACTCCGTTATATCTTGCAACTTCGAAATATAGCTTTGCCAGCTCTAAAGAAAACTGACTTGTAGCATGTCGATTCAAGTATTGAAAGAGCCAAACACAGTAGGGCAAACTAGTACGTATATACTAGCTAGATCCCCTGCCAAAGTCATGACCGAATAGACTGCAGCACCACTCTTGTAGAGCAAGTCCATCAATAGATCAAACACCACCATATGTTAGACCGTGAACTAACTACCGTAGATACCACCAACGAAGCTTTTATTAGGGAAGGAGGTGGAAATAGTGGAGACTAGTGTGAGCCAATTAATTCTTGAGGTGTCTCCAATATCAATTTTTGTTGGTAGTAGTCATCATACCTTAATTTTATGATTGACAAGGTGGGAGGTCTACCTCAGCAAAGAGTTTTCTAATATTCTTTGTGTTTCACTCACATTCTCAATGTTAGCTCCAAGAGATTCTATCAAGTTTCCGTTTCACATTCTAAATGTTAGCTCCAAGAGATTCGATCAAGTTTCTATTTTTGTTGAAAATATATGTTCTAAAAGAGTGAACTTCATGACTTGGCGTGTCATCTAGGGACCTGAACGATTAATTTGCACATGGGAACTGGTAGCTAATATTTTCACATACAACCAAAATATTAATTTTGCGGAACAAGAAATATTAAAATTGTTGGTTCATTCGGATGAGATGTTGACATATATATTTCGACATGGAAATAAGTAAATTGTAACCGGAGATATTGGAACATGAACAAACTATTTAACAAGCTTGGTGATCTCTCTACATAAATTATTGGCACCTGAATGACATTCAAGAATAAGTCCGAGAACCAGGGATTCACTTTACTATAAAAGAAAACATTTAGCAACGATTTTCTTGCCTTAATGTGAATTTATCAGTAAATCTTGATATATCTTCTTTTGTAGTAATATCAGAATTGGCAATTCGGAAATATGAAGGTTCTTTTATTTTAATATGTTTTGTAATATTTTTTTCCAGATATCCACTTCATAATCACTTAAGTGAGATTATTCTTTCTAGTGTTTTTCCTAACTCAACTTGGCAAGTGCTAATCAAGCAACACATGGTTCATATTTCCTTACAATAATAAATGAACTAATTAAACTTTTTAATCGGAAGGGGCACATGCAAGAATGAACAATTAGTGAGGGGACTACATTGCAAAGAGAAGGGGCACATGCCCCCATCCTCGTAACAAAAAACATAATATTAACCATAAAACGATTACAATATAACAATGGTCATGTAGGTAGAGCTTTGTTGATCTAATGCAACACATGCAAAATTATGTCTCATTTTTTACACTTTTGCATGGATTTGGGTAAAATATAGGAAAATTTTAATATATGTCTAATCATTGATAGATGGATTATCTACGCATTTGGGCTCATTATCCATACGTAAAGAACATGACTACCCATCAATCATATTATTTGTATGACATAACCATATTGACAAAAATATAGCTTTGGGCAAAAAATAAAATTTCTCTCAGATATACAATAAACATGTAGAATATGCCACATATTATTCTTTTTGCAAGGCAGCAACTATGTTAATAATTTCCAAAATGGACCAGGCACCGTTAAATACACTATCATTTCTGTGTCGCCACAACGTCCATATGCCTAATATGATGAGTGAATTCAAACCTTTCTTGACTAATTTATCACTCAGTGATGAGGATGCTCAACACAACCATTCCTCAAGACTAGTGTATGAGAAATGGGGCGAGAGGCTCCCAAGTCCAACTTGCTGCATAATTAGGAAACAAAACTGTCTAGTAAAAACACAAGAAGAGGAGCTTATTGTTTTCTCTTCCGGATCGCACAACGGGTAGTGGCTTGAATGTTGGAGGTTTGGTCAACGAGCGAGCCATAGAAAGGGGTGTCATTTTCCTAGCGCCCAATGTTTCCAAATTCTCACCCAAGGGGCAAATAAGGTGGAAGCTTGGAAGAGGGAGAACTAGTAAGTGTTGTATATTCTCATATCGATTGCAGAAACTATACTTCAAGCTTCCTTATAATTCTAATTTTGTAAGATTATATTAGACATGATGAAGGCATTTGCAACATTAGTGTGTGATCGCAATCTAGCACACAGGTGCATAACAATAAATAACAAGTAACACTGTTGTGGCTCAAAGATTTTGTCCTAAAACAATTGACATGTCAACTATTTTTGTTGTGAGAGTATGTATAATACGATAAAGTTACAATTGTGATTTGGCCTCCGGTTAGTTTTTTTTTCTTTTCTGCCGGCGAGTCCATCTTCTATTGCTGACCGACAAATGATGTACTGTACGTAGTTGTAGCTACACGATTGATGGAAGCGTTTGTGGTCCTGGTCCAGGGAAACACGAGCGTCTTCCTTTTTCCATCCCGTCTCTTCGTCCTTTGGTCGTCCCCGAATACAACGAGGACTGGTCCATGTGCGCCATTGCAACGTGGTCTCTCTCTGCCTTTGCAGAGGATATTCAGATCAGCCTGCAGGGAAGGGCAGATTAGTACATGTCAGCAGGCCATAAAAGGCAGGGTATGGGGAGGAGAGAGAGGCTTCAGCCGTGCCCATGAGTGGTCCTCCACCATCCATGGAGCCAGTGTGAACGCAGGCTGCCGTTGGGTACGAACACGGTTATTGGCTGATGATCGAGTTTAATTGCTGCGACCTGTGTGGACTGCTCTGGTTTGTCGCTTTAGCAAGTGGTACTACGAGCGATCGCTGCTTGCCATGCTTGTACGGTGCTAACGACTTGATCCATGGTCTCGTCGTTAAGGCAAAGCTAATAAGGTGCGGGGAAGCACGGCTGCCAGATGCGCTGCTGCACGACTCAAAGACATAACATGGTGAGTGTTCCCGGCAGATATTGGAGCCCAAAATAGAGCACGAGCAGCTGCTGTCGTCTAGACGCGCACCTTGTCGAAGCAGCATGGTGCCATGGTTCTTATTATACATGTCTTTAATCTGCTGGCCTGAATGGTACAAATGGGAACCTCCTTCCCTTTTTTACTCTATTATTGATCGCGAGAGAAATGAACATCCACGATGGAGCAGTGCAACATCTGCAAGCTACTATTTTATCTGTTTAGGAGCTACTATCCACGCCGGAGAGACTAAGAGTTGCAGTTAATAAGACCAGAGTGATCATGATATTTGTTGACAAAATTATTACTCTTATATTCATTCCGATTTTTAGTCTTAATTTCGGTATCATTACACTACTTCCCAAGCAAAAAGAAGCGAAACAAATCCAGCAATTTAGGCCCATTTGCTTACTAAATGTGAGCTTCAAAATTTTCACAAAGGTTATGACAAATCGGATAGTTCTAGTAGCTCAAAAAGTCATCAGACCGTCACAAACAGCCTTTATGTCTGGGCGCAACATCATGGAGGGTGTAGTGATCTTGCATGAAACTATCCATGAGATGCATAGGAAAAAATTAGATGGGGTAATCTTAAAGCTAGACTTTGAGAAAGCCTATGATAAAGTTAATTGGTCTTTCCTCCAACAAACTTTACGGATGAAAGGATTTGCTCCAATATGGTGCAAATAGATTGACCAATTAGTTAAAGGGGGCAGCGTTAGAATTAAAGTAAATGATGATATTGGCAACTATTTTCAGACCAAGAAAGGACTTAGACAAGGAGATCCTTTGTCTCCACTTCTCTTTAACTTGATAGCTGATATGTTGGCTATTATCATAGAGCGTGCAAAAAATAATGGAGACTTTAGGGGGTCATTCCGCACCTAGTGGACGGCGGCCTCTCAATTCTCCAATATGCCGATGACACAATACTTTTCATGGAACATGACTTAGCCCATGCCAAGAATCTTAAACTAGTGTTAAGTACTTTTGAGCAATTGTCGGGGCTAAAAATCAACTTCCATAAAAGTGAGTTATATTGCTACGGACAAGCGAAAGAGTTTGAATTGGAATATGCACGTCTTTTTGGTTGCAACACAGGAGCCACCCCTTTCAAATATCTCGGTATTCCTATGCATCATAGAAAACTTTCTAACAGTGATTGGATCATAATTGAGGAAAAATTTCAGAAAAAGCTTAGTAGTTGGAAAGGAAAGTTACTTTCAGTGGGAGGGAGACTTGTACTGATTAACTCGGTTCTCACGAGTCTAGCAATGTATATGCTATCTTTTTTCGAGGTTCCCAAAGGGATACTTAAGAAATTAGATTATTATCGTTCAAGGTTCTATTGGCAATGTGATGAACACAAGAAGAAATATCGACTCTCTAAGTGGAGTATTTTGTGTCGTCCCAAGGATTGTGGCGGCTTAGGAATTCAAAACCTAGAAATACAAAATACATGTCTTTTGAGCAAATGGCTCTTTAAACTGATCAACGAGGAGGGTGTTTGGCAAAATCTCCTAAGGAGAAAATACTTGTCAAATAAAACACTAACCCAAGCAATAAAACAACCGGGAGACTCACACTTTTGGTCGGGTCTCATGAAAGTTAAAGATAAGTTTTTGTTTTTTGGACATTTTCAGGTTCAAAGTGGCACCGAAATTAGATTTTGGGAAGACACTTGGATAGGGGACCGACCTTTTAAATTACAATATCCCGGTCTTTATCAAATAGTGAGAAAACGATCTGCAACGGTGGCTGAAGTACTAAGTACTACCCCACTAAACGTTTCTTTCCGTAGGGCGTTAGTACAGGACAACCTTAAAGCTTGGTATGAGCTAGTAGCAAAAGTTTTAGCAACTAATCTTACAACCAACAGAGATGTGTTCATATGGAACTTGCATAAGAGTGGGGTTTTCTCCGCACGTTCAATGTATATGTCCATAATGAAGGAAGGGATTGTCCCACGTACATGTCCCATTTGGAAATTGCAGCTACCGCTGAAAATTAAAATTTTCCTGTGGTATCTAAAAAATGGAGTAATTCTCACTAAGGATAATCTTGCAAAACGCAAGTGGAAAGGAAATTTAAGTTGTTGTTCATGTAGCTCTTTGGAGACTATACAACACCTTTTTATTGACTGCCACTTCGCTCGTTTCATTTGGAATACCATATATATTACCTTTGGAATTCAAGCTCCGTCTAGCATTTCACATATGTTCGGCACTTGGCTCATCAATATCCAACCTGAACTTAAGAGTCAAATTTGTGTTGGTTTGGCAGCTATTTGTTGGGCATTATGGTTGAATAGAAATGACATGGTTTTCAATCGATGTAAAACTAACACTTTCGTGCAGGTAATCTTCAGGGCGACACATTGGACACGCACGTGGTCCTTGCTGCATAAAGACTAGGGTGCAAGAGCAAATTTGAAGAATGCATGCCGCCTTTTGGAATCAGTTGTTATGGAGGTGTTTGCGAAGTCTGGATGGAAGTTCTCGTATAGGATTACAGCTTAGTTGTTTTTTCTTTCGATGAGTCTTCCTATGTATCTTGAGCTTAAATTATTTAGCTTGTTATTTGTGAGCCTAAGTGCTCCCCCATGTATCAGACCGCTGTGTACACTCTTTTGAAGAGTGTAGAGGCAGGGACTCTTGTTCCATTATCTAAAAATTCATAAAACATGTGCTTTTTAAGAGATATACCAACATGCATAAAAGACACACTTGAAAAGGGTTTTAATTGAATGAAACCAGATGATTGATTCAAGTTATTACTGGCCTGATCATCAGGCACTGTTTACATTACTAATAGGCTAGATGCATGAGGTTCAACTGGAGGATGACTCCAAACTCAGTGTTCCTTCAAATTTCCGACCTTGACAACACAGAGAACGCTACTTTCGCATTCATGCTCTCCGTTCCTGGGCAGCATGTTTCTTATCTATCTCTATGATCTGCTCTTCCCATCTTTGCAAGATCTCCTGAGTGGATTTCTGCGCGTGTACCTGGAGTGAACAAAAGAAGTGTACGTAAGACAAAAATATTCCATATATGTGCCGCTAGATAGCATGAGTTCTGAAAATCTAAAACCATATGTGTTGTACCTTCTTTCTAGACCTGACTTTAGGACCAGAAGCCTCCTTCAGACTTTTCCATTTATCCTGTAAATAAAATATATGAAATGGTTTAAAATTTCCTGAAATTGGCCGAACAAAACATGCAACTATATATTTGCAAGCCTTAGGGTGTGAAGTCACGACTAATGTACCTTCAAATGCATTGTTGTTCGAATGGACTTGTCAAAATAAGCTTTTTTATGTGAGTCCATCTTCCAACCCCATATTCGGACAAGCCATTGAGTAGCATACACACTTCATGTTCGCTCCAGTGGGGATTATTCTTTCGAGCGTTCCAGTTTTCACATGCAAAATGTTTTTTGAAACCTAACATATAGATCTGACGAAAAAACCAACAATTTATACCCAACATTTGATTGTGTTAGTAATGGTACAACAGTTTTTTAATTCAAGGTGCTAAACAAGTTTCATGCGGTAGAAAGTCTTAACACAACAAATACAATATAACTGCATATTTGTTGTCACATTTTAGAAGTGTTTTCTCCAATTTTTTATTTAAGTTCTCTCAGAACTCAATATATTGTTTTGATGTTTTCTCCTTTTAATTTTTCATAAGTAAAAAAACTAATTTCTCTTGACGCTAATGATTTGTACTTACCCTCCAAGATTTTCTTCTGGTGCCACATTTTCGTCGGCGCTGTCCTCCCCAACCACCCATCATGTGTACAAGGGCCTCTGAAGTATATATATATATAGAGAGAGAGAGATCATATGAATGCATTTTCATGATAATTTACAAGTACTCTCCTTCTTGAATAAGAGTATATGATAGTCTTACCTAGCTTACTTTTGGTGCAAACCTTTATTTCGTTTTTTGAATTAGTTGGACTGATTGTGTTGGCATCATTCTTCTGGTGCAACTCTGGAATAGAAGCTATGTAAATGTTCTTTTGTTCTGTAGGCGAGAAACAACCTTGGGAAAGGGCAATAACTAAATATTGTACCATCTAATAATTCGGCAAGGTCTGCATCGGCAAATCGAGTGACGGTGGTCACGGTAGCTTCATTATGTGTTGGGTAATAATAATGCACCTGTCATGGCAAATAACCAATGAATGCCCTGTTGACTCCAAATTTCTGTTCCATGAGAAGTGAATTACCCAGGCGTTGCGAGAAAAAGAATAGAAGACAAATGAAGGAAACAGTTCTTCAAAATCGTCCTCATAATTCTTCTCAAATGCACTAGCTGATTTTTTATGAGATGACACCATAGGAGAACTACTACAATGCTCACCCTCTGAAGCTCTTACATACTCCTATTTGAATAAGGTGGAAGACGAGCAACTCTTTGGGTCTGGGTTCACATATAGTCTCAGGTAGCAACAAGGCCTGCTGTTTTCTTTTGATGGACAAAGACATAAAACTCGAAATGTTCAGTCACCGGCCTGTGGGGAGTTACGGGTCTCATTTAGTTACGTTGACTACAAGTCCAAAATGACCTGCGTTTTGGTGGTGGTGGGGGGCGGGGGGTGCAAATATGAGCTAAGCATCACACACGGCCGCAGCAATAGCAAAAGCAAAATAAACCAAATAAGTTAAATACCTATGCTTTTTGAGGTGGAGTGTTACAGTTTCAACAAGGAAAAGCTTTCAATAAGGAAAAGCACGATGGACAACAAAACTTTCCTGCACATTTTTATCAAGATTTTACAGTATGCGTGAATTATGTGTCTTTCGTTGCTAACAATTCAAAGGAAACAAATGTCCAATACGCATAATAAAAATCAAATATACCTAAATGGTTGGAAAGGTAGAACTTGAAAGTTTAATTTCTAATGGGTGACAAACTGACAGTCGCCAATCCCATGTGGTATTCCAAAAAATCTCTCGATGATTATTGTGAAATGGAAGCAAATCAATCGTCACTTAGAAGGTCTTGTGCTTTGATTTGGAAGCCTTCCACGCTCTAAAATTAGTACAGAAACCTTTCACTCCACCTGTAGTTTCTTGCTTGTGTGATATTCCTATGGGAAACCATGGGATAACGAGGACAGTTTGGTTGACAAAGGTTCGACGGCAACCATCGGCGCTGCCGGCCTGCCGCCCAATCGGGAACAAGCAAAGGATTCGTGTCGAAGGAAGGATACGATCAGGCCAGCAGGGCAGCAGCAGCGGCGAGGTGCGACATGAAGGAGTTCGGCTCGCGCCACGGAAAAGAAAACAAAACAAAGGGCCGTCGTGTTCGTAGTCAAATTACGAATTTTGACTACCACGGGAGTGGCAGAAGATCCAAGCGCGGCTGCATTCTTGCGTACCATTCCGTCAAGAAACTCGGAATTTTTAGCAGCTACAGCAGGCGGCAGGCGCAACTAAACCAAGACAGGATAGCAGAATTACTAATGGAAAACAGAAGTTATTTCCCCCTTCTTCTCGGGCCATGACCTTAGGTTCATATAAACCGGCATGAAGCTCTCGAATCAGAACTAAAGATGCTCACGGACCCTAGCAACCAAGAAATACAATTCAGGTGCCTGGCTGCCGTCGTTACCTGGGATCCAGCCCCGATTGCGCTCTCCAGGCCAAGCTGCTGCGGCTGGTCGGAGAGAAACTGCTGGTCCAAGTCCGTAACCTCCGGCAGTTCCGGCGGCGACCAAGGACACTGAAGCGCTGGCGACATCGTTGAGGGTGACGCCCAAGGACTAGTCCTGCCAAGGAGCCCGGCGAAATTTAGTGGCATCAGAGATACGGAACTAGCAAAAACAGGGAGAGCAAGAGAAACAGAGGTACGGACAGACCAGTCCATCCACCGAACGGCAAAATCCTATGGCAAGAAGACTAGTGGGTGGCTGGGGCCTGGGGCTCGGTGGCCGGTGGGGAGAAGCAACGATGCATGAACGGCAGCAACACCACAAAGACGCGAGCAGATGGGGGATCCCTAAGAAGAGGAGGATGAAGATATATAATGCGGCAAAAGTGAACCATTCGGGAGGGGAGACATCAGCTCGTTGCCCAAATGTTCGTTAAAGTGACATCCAGAGAGTGGATCTTTTAATTAATGTCGTCTTAAAAGTATTTATTGAATGAGGCAGGTAATTTATCCGTGTGTGATAGAGCTTTGTAAAACATCACAGAGATGTAATATAATAAGAGATAAAATTGTATGTGATATAGGAGTAATTAAGTAACTATATCGGATTAGATTTCTGCTTATTAGCTCAATCCATAAATGGTGCAATCTAGTAACAATCTTATAAAGTGTACTGTAGCACACACAAAATTTTTCTTAGAGTGGATTCACATTCTTATACATGCTTTCTATGAATGAATAAATATCCTGGAACCGGTGTAAATGGACTTTTGCTAGTGCTTACAAAATACTGCATGGGTGCTTTTCTAATTTTCCTCCAAATGATTCTCTTAACAAAATTAATATTTGGTTCATGGGAGACGGGAGATTTTATGTTAAGTATTACTGCTAGTAATTATACTGCTGGTAACCAACATGACATTTTAGTAATTACTTTTAGTATCTAATTAGCACTAACCAATAATTATTACTAGTTGCAATATGTACCATATTAATTCTTATATTAGAGAACATTCTAAGTCCAATATTAGCTGTTATTCTTTTTTATTTATTTAATCTGAGTCCCTAGTAAGTGATTCTATAAACATTAGCTCCATGGATTATTGTTTTCTAAGTGTTTTTTTTTAAGTACTGCTGCTTACTACGTTTCCTACCGTCCATGAATTTCATACGCAAACACCATCTCTGGCATCTGAGACAACGGCTAATCTCAATCTACATAGCGTTCTATTGCTTCGACGGTGTTTAACTGTTTCTTAAGTACTGCCTTCTCCTACGTTTCCTATCCGTTCATATATTTCTCACTACACCAAAAAAGCACTGTAGTAGCATTATTCTGTAGTGGTGATTTTATTACCAATCGTCACTAAAATAGGATCCTATTTTTAGCGGTGGTAAAAAGTAATCTGTCACTAAAAATTCATTTTAAAGGTGGTTTATAACATGAATCATGCGAGAAATAGCTCTAATTTTATCAATAGACGATAAAACGAACCATCGCTAAAAAACACCATTTTTAGCGACAGGTAATATTGAACGTCTTTAAAATAGTCTGCCACGTCATTGATCCACAAGTTACCCTCTCAACCAATCAGGAAGCAGCACATGGATTATGTGCTTTCACCCTTTTTCTTTTTCCTTACTCTCTCTCCCAGCCTCCCACCCTCTCACTTTCCCTGAAAGGACTCCTCTCTCTCTCTCTCTCTCTCTCTCTCTCTCCCAGCAAGGAAACCGGTGGCAAGAGAGCGGCCCGGGCTCGGCGGCCGCGGCTCGAGTGGATTCGGTGGCGGTGGCTTGGAGGCGGTACGACATCTAGGTGCAATGGCTCGGACACGAGTAGCGACTTGAGGTGACGGAGGGGCGTCGGGGCTCGGTAGTGGGTTCCCCCACTTCGTCTTGGAGGCGACGTGGGCTCGAGCGGTGGACCCGGGGTGGAACCTGGTGGATCTAGCCGGCAACTCGCGGGCGCCGTGGTGGGTGGCGTCCAGATCTAACTGCACACCATCTTCAGCAACAACCAAATCCTCACCCCCCCGCCCTCCTCGGGCGGCTCACGGTGGGAGCGTGTGTGGCCGCCGGGTCCGACCGACCTCCTCTTCAGCGCCGTGGTTGGTTGAACTCGGGTGTCTGCTTGTGCCACTAGGGAGGAGGGCGCCCAGCGTCGCATGGTGGGCACGTGGCGGGTTAGTTGCCAGCGATGAAGGGCCTTCATGGGTCTCACCTTTTTTTTTTGTTTTTTTTATCGAAGGGTGATGTTGGCCTCTTGTTGGCCCGTCACTACAGTTTTTCATTTCTAGCTTAAAATTAGCCCGCCACTACAGTACTATCTAGCCTGCTGCTATAGTAGACGATCACAGACCATCTTAGACAACGTCTGATCTCAATCTACGACCGTGAGGTTTAGTACTGAATCAGTGACGTCACACTCTATTCCAACGCTGGAAGATGCCTGATGCTCTTAAAATGTGAAACGTGCAGATGCGTTGTCTTAACATAAGTCATGGTGACACCAGCATCATATATGTTTTGCTTCTCGATGAGAGACGACGCTAATCTAAATAAACCTGATGAAAGATGTGGCCGAAGCATGTCTGCCACTAAACTGATGTCCCAATCGTAAAGATGATATTAACTAAAAGATATGTTTTGCCAAATTGGGTAAGTGGAAGTTTTCAACCAGGATTTTCCTTCTTGTAAGTACATCCGAGTGAATGTCTATTCAAAATATCTTGGACCAAAGGGTTGCGTGTCGACACCTTATATAACAGGGACGGAGTCGCCTGCCAAAGCCATAGACTTGTTTTTTCTTAGAACGAACATTATGAATTAATTACAACTATTTGTTTTTGTGATCTTGGGCACACACTACTACGAGCACTACCGGAATCCAGCGAGTTGCCGTGTGCCCGCGGCACACGGCGGAGGTACCTAAACACACGGCAAATAGTTTTGCCGTCGGTGGCCTACGGCGAAGGTTCGACGGCGAATGGATTAGACGGCAAATCAGCCTTCGCTGTGTGCCATAGCACGGGCTCACGGCGAAGACTTTGCCGTGTGCCACATTCAGCACACGGCAAAGGTAACAGTGCCGTCACGTCACCTTCGCCGTGTGCCGACCGCGAAGCACACGGCGAATTACTCTGGTCTTTGTCGTGTGCCCGATTGCGTGGCACACGGCGAAGACTTATGTGTTTGCCGTGTGCTCGGGGACGTGGCAAACGGCAAAGATTTGGTCGCTTTGCCGTGTGCCGCTTCGGCACACGACAAAGCGACCAATATGAATTCCCAGTATGGTCACTTTGCCGTGTGCCGGGCCTCCGGCACACGGCAAAACGACCATCTGCATCCATATTTTTTTCTGTTTTTTTAGCCCCCGATACCTCATTTAACATTTCAAATAGAACATATATCAAACACAGTAGAAATATATCACATCATCATCAATTCATCGCACATATCATCGCACAACACATATATCGCAAATAAAACACATATCATCCGTTTGTCTCACAACATCACAAATATCGTCACAAACAACACATATAACATTCATAGGCCGTCAACGAGTACAACAAACCATGATTTCACAGATGTGGGTCGAAGGGTGGTGGCTCGAACGACGATGGGCCGAAGGGTGAGGGCTCGAACGGCGGCACTTGTGGGAACAACTGCTGCGGGGGCAACGTAGGTGACATGTTCACCGAGGCATTCGATACCGCCGATAGGTTCTACAAAAAGTAGAAAAGTTTGCAAACCAGAGAATACTCATTTTAGTTAAGATTGTAAGTTTCTACAATATCTAATTCTCTAGGTTATCTTAGTCTCTAAGTAATTATAAATTGATCAATGTTTCTTGATTACCCGAGGAGTGACTGGAAACATATGAGACATAGTTGGAGGCAGTGGCGGTGGTCGTCCTGCTGCCAACTCAGCTTGCATGTGGGCAATGTAAGCAAACAAATTGGCCATATCCCCTCGCTGTCGCGCCGATTCCTCCTGTCGCTGCCTTCTCTCTTCGGCGAGCTCGGCCTACAAAAGTTTCCATTAAACTGTTACAATGCAGTTATAATACGTGATTAGAAATTGAATAATTGTTTAGTGAAGCAGAAATAACCTAAGTCTCTCGCACTTGGAGATCTGCGACGGTCCGACGTGGACGTATAGGCGGGGCAGTGGCTGGGTCCCTCGCCCGAATCCGTGAGAGGGTGGGGCAACCGCTCGTGTCCACAGTGCCGTCGCCTATGATCAACCGGCCATGCTTCTTGCCTCCTCCCGTCCTCATGGCCACCTCAGCATCAATAGGGTGGGCGGTCGGATCCCACTCCGAGCCATAGAGTTGCTTACCCACCTCCGTATATGCAGTGATACGGGAGTAGACGGAGGGGTTGCTGTAAGCCGAAGGAGGGTTTTCGGGGTCGTAGCTGGCTCCGAGTAGCCTTTTTCTGGTGGGCCATAGCCCAGCCCACGAACTCAGGACACTCGGCGCCTCCATGTGATCGGGACTGCAAACAAAATAACAAGTTCATTACTATTTATGCATAATTATAAGATAAAACAAATAAATGACTCTGCATACCCATCGAGCTCGTACTCCTCGTTGCTAAGGCTGCCTTGGTGGTGCGATGGACCAGGCATCAACGCACGCCGGGCTCGGCCGGCGTTATGCATCTCCTCCCACTCGGGTGAGAACCACTTGTCCACTATGCGTTCCCAAGCACAAATCGTCATTACGACACCACGGCGCCGGCACCTACACGGGATAAATGAGAGACGTCAAAAAATCAAATGAAACAATGCATTAAATCGGAGATAACTCTATATTTACTCGTAAATATTGCTCCCGTGTGAGCTTCACGAGTCCTAGCCGCATCTTTGGTTATCTTCTTACGAAGGATATGGCCATAGTAGTTAATGACACACCGAATTTGCGCCTCGTAGTGCATGTCCTTCACGAGCTTCCGACATCGGTTGTTAGCCACAACCTTAGCCATCTCCTCGTACCTTGGCTCACAAGTGTAGAATTCCTGCATGTAGACATAATGTGTTTAGTTGTTATTGCATAAGTGTACAATGAATGGAATGAATGAAAAGTGTAGAGCGAGAAAGACTTACCCACAATTCCGACACCACTCGATCCGCCTTGTTGACGGAGCATCCGTTGAATGCGTCGATTTGCTCGGTGGCGACGCGGTAGTGCTCCCAAGTCCACGCCGGCTCGTACCTTTCACCAATATGAACCTGACACTGGGAAGTGCAGCCTCGACCAAAGCACCAAGGACGGCGTTCACCTTGCGTTTATGACTACCCGGAGTGATCAATTTCCAACTCCTGTAAAAAGTGATTATGAAAAAATATTAGTTTGATATTAATAAATATTTTCACATTATCAAATGAAGGAAGTAGTTAGAAGTTACTTACGATGGCATTACGGGTCGAATAACCGGTCGCGTGGACAAAGGTATCGGCCCGTCGGGGAGTCTCGTAGGACCCCGCAGCCACACGAGAGGCTGCTGCTCCGCCTGCTCCCCCTCTTGCTCCTCCTCCCCCTCACCCTCATCCTCACCCTCCTGCCCGTCCCCCTCCTCCGACTCTCCCTCCTGCCCTCCCCCTCCTCCGAGCCCCCTCCTCCGAGTCCCCCTCCTCCTCCTCCTCCCCCTCCTCCTCCTCCGCCTCCGGTGGGGAAGGTGGTGCTACGGACCTACTCCGAGTCACTCGACCCTTAGCCTTACTCGTCACCGCTCCCGTTGCCCCTAGTGCCACCGCTCCCGGTGCACTTAGAGCGACTCGCTCCCGCTGCCCTTGGGGCCACCCTTCCCCGACCCAAGCCTCATGTGGACCCGAGTGGTACATCCGAGTCCGGCATCTGTCTCCTCCAAACGGACGTGCACCGTCGCTGCGGCACACCACCCACCATCTTTGTCCGGTCACCTGCAATTAAAAAGTCGGGAAAACAGTTAGCACATATGAAATAAGTAAGACATAATTAGAAACATGCATATAAAGAAATATATTATTTAAGACATAATAGTAGCTTACATTTATTAGAAATAATCATCCCAATCGGGATTAATTGGATCGTCCGACCGATCATCACTATCATACATGTCGAGATCACATTCGGCACATGCTCCGGCGGAGGAATGACCTCATGAATGCCTAATTGTAAATTCTCAAGTAATTTTAAGTCCTTCGGATTGGAAACTACATCTCCGATGTCCTCGTCATCACCTCTTTCATCATTCTCGACATCAACCCTTTCATTATCCTCGTCTACTTCCATTTCCATTGCTCCGGTTAGGTCTATCTCAAAACGCCCTTGTAACCCAACTTCTTGAAAGAATTCTCCGTCATATGTTTTAGGGTCCATATTGTAATCTTCATTATTTGGGACAGGTAGTCTACCGTGTGGCGATACCTCGTGCACAACATCCCAACCTAGAAGACGTTCGTCGGTTTTGCACGGGTATGAGAGATAATACACTTGCGTTGCTTGTTGAGCCACAATATAGACATCGTCTCCTGCATAGACGGATGATTGTCGAATTTCAACTAGTCCAATACTAGGTGTCCGTCGTACTTGGTTAGGATCAAACCAATGACATTTGAATACGACAGGCTTCGGAGGTTTGCGACCAATGAATGAGAGTTCGTATATTTCTTCAATTATTCCATAGTACTCGACCCCATCATCGGCTTTCGTACAAACTTGGAAATTTGTTGTCCTCCGATTGGGCCGACTTTCATCGTATCTTTTAGTGTGAAAGCGATATCCATTTACGTCATAGGCGTTGTACGACATTACCCTATATTCACATCCATTTGCTATCTGTCTCAGCTCGGCAGTCATTGACGCATCATTTCGGCTCTTTTGTTTGAACCAAGAAATGAAATCCGGCATTCCACGACCCGCGCCCTTTTTAAGAAGGGCATCAACATCTTGAGGAGTCGGTGCCCTATTTCTCTGCCAGAATTGTTGAGTAAATTCTCTATACAAAAGAAAATCGAAAGAAGTTAGATGCATATTAGTGACTATCTCGTTATAAATACTATAGTGCAATATCAACTTACTCGTAAGTATGGCTGCACTTCGAAAGGTTGGTCAACACATACAACATGATAGTGCGGAACTCTTCGTGTTTCAAGGTCTTAGGAGTCCCACCACTTGCACTTCCAAGTTGCCCTACGAATAGGCTGAGATTGCAATCATTTTTGTTGGCATTGTAACGAGGGGGTGGATTGTGCACGCTTGGAAGGGTCTCAAGCATAGTATTTTGATGTGAAGTTTGACACCTCTTCACTACAATATGCCTCTGCCATGGAGGCTTTAATTTTGTACTTGTTTTTACATTTGGTTCGAAGAACCTTTAATTGTCTCTCAATTGAATAGCACCAACGACCATGCACAGGTCCACACATTCGTGCCTCATGCGGGAGATGCAAAATCATATGCTCCATCGGATTAAAAAGCCGGGGGAAAGATCTTCTCCAGCTTACAAAGCAACACGGGAGCCATTTTTTCCATTTCTGCTATCATAGTTCGAGATAACTCCTTAGCACAAAGGGTGCGAAAAAAATAGCTTAACTCGCAAGCACTAGCCACACATGGTCGGGAAGATAACCTCGAACCATGACCGGAAGAAGGCGTTCAATCCATATGTGGTAGTCATGACTCTTCATCCCATTGACTCGCATAGTACTTATGTTCACACCCCTCCTCAAATTCGCTGCATACCCATCGGGGAACATTAGAGTTTTCATCCATTCTAATACTTCCTTTCTTTGGTACCTCTTTAATACAAAATCGGCTGGAGGCTTTTTCCATCTTTTGCCGTCTTTAGGAGACGGAATGTCGAGCTTTGGTCTATTGCATAAGCTAGCTTGATCCACTCTAGCCTTAACGTTGTCCTTAGTCTTACCAAGAATGTCCATGATTGTAACCCAAAGTGCCTCGGCGACATTCTTTTCAGTATGCATCATATCTAAAATATGTGGAAGAAGAATGTCAATCATATACGGTAGCCTCCACGGACCCGAAATCCGAGTCCATGCATGCTCCTCACCATATCCTTCAAAACCACCACCGACCTTTTCCTTGAGCGCGTTTAATTGCTCAAGAATTTCGGCACTTGTCAATATATGTGGCGGGGTTTCTTCAACCACCACACCTTTTGTAAAGTTCTTTTTGTCCCGTCCGAATGGATGACCCATAGTAAGGAACTGTCGGTGTTTGTCAAAAGCAACGTACTTGCCACCATTCATCAACCAAAAGAATTTGACAATCGACTTGCATACCGGGCATGGAAACCGCCCGTGAACACACCAGCCGGAAAAATTCCATATGCCGGATGGTCATGCATGGAGTACATGTACCACACTTTCATTTTGAAGTTCCTCTTTCTAGCCCCGTCGTATGTCCATACCCCAACATTCCAAGCATCAAGCAACTCATCGATCAAAGGCTCCATGTACACACTCATTTTAGTCCCGGGATGTCCAGGAATTATCAACGACAAGAATATGGTTTGTGCCTTAAACATGATGCCGGGGGAGATTGAGAGGGATAACAAACACCGGCCAACAAGTGTATGGGGCAGATGACATTCCATAAGGATTGAATCCATCCGTCGCCGATGCAACCCGTACATTACGAGGATCCTCGGCTTCTTCGGGATGTTGACTGTCAAAATGCTTCCATAATTCACCATCGGCTGGATGTACCATATTCTCGGGACGGTATCGTTTGCCTTCTTTAACATAAACCCATTGTTGCAAATGTGTTGACCCATTTTCAATTGTGTTTGATATGTCTTGTTCTCACACTGGCACATGGGCACATGGCTCTACCATGTCCTGATTGAAATGCCTTTTTCAAGAATTCATGGACCTTGTAAATGAACTCATTCGTATAGTCACGCTTACCCCGCCATCCCGTGTACATCCAATCACGACTATCCATCCTTTAACATAACGCAATATGTGTTATAGAAATCATATACAACTACGCGATACCTAGCATGCCCTAATAGGTAAAGATAGGTCCTAATCCCACCCGAGGATGTGTAGATGGGTAAGCTTCCATGCTCCACCCCTATCCGAAACAGAATTTCGACAGCACCTCCTCGCTGTTCTCCAAATACACGTCCTATTAAGGAGATTGTGTATCCGGAGAACAACAGGGGGTGATGCCGAAACTCTACCTCGGATAGGGTGGAGCATGGAAACTAACCCCATCTACACATCCGCGGGCTGTCTAGAATACGTGGACAATTCGAAACAAATACGGTCGTTCATATGCAAACAAATACATATTTTCAACCGTATCTCTTTCGAACGGGAGACGCCTAACTAGGTTGCGCGACCTAAGAACATTATATGAAAAGAGGGGTCCTATTATCTCACCTTACTACGTAGCGAAACGATGAGTCAACGACGGCGCCTCTCCAAAGCCTCACTGCAGAAAGTAAAAAAAAATTAGTGTCCAATATAAATTTTGGCAGCACCTACCCTAAACAATAAGGGTTCAAAACCTGCAAAAAAAGCATCGACACGATGGCCGACAACCATAACAAATTTTATAACAATATATAAAGCAACAGCACGATGGCCTACCCTAAACAAGCATCGACACGATGGTCGATTCATATTCATTATCTAATCGAAAAGTTCATGTCTTCGATCACCTACAAACCTTTGCTTATCCGTGACGTAGAAAGGATGTTCGGGGCTGCGTCACGGGACACGAGGCGGGACGGCACCACGGGGCAGGACGCCACGGGCCGCATCGCGGGGCACAGGGAGCGGGCGGGGTGGCGCCAAGGGGACGACGACCCGGGCGTGCCGGGAGGGAGACCGGGCGTAGGACGTCGCCACGGGCCGCCTCCTACGCCGGGCGGTGTCGCGGGGGCCGCGGGCACGGGCGGCGCCGCGGGGCCGCGGGCACGGGGCGGGAGCCGCGGGCACGGGCGGCGCCGCGGGAGCCACGGGCACGGCGCGGTGCTGCGGGGCGCCTCCTACGCCGGGCGGTGCCGCGGGGGCCGCGGGCACGGGCGGCGCCGCGGGGCCGCGGGGCGGGCGCGGGGCCGCGGGCACGGGGCCGCCGAGGCCGGTGCGGCGACGGCAGGGCACGGGGCCGCGGGGCGGGCGCGGGGCCGCGGGCATGGGGCCGCGGAGGCCGGTGCGGCGACGGCAGGCGCGGGGCCGGTGCGGGCGCGGGCCGGTGCGGCGAGGACGAGCGGGCGGGGCACGGTGCGGGCGGGGCGCGGGCAACGGTCGTGAGAGAGTGAGAGAGTGAGAGAAGAGAGAAGAGAGAAGAGAGAAGAGAGAAGAGAGCGGCCACCAATATCCCAACACTTCGCCGTGTGCCGGATCCACGGCACACGGCAAACCACGTGTTCGCCGTGTGCCCAGCATCCAGAGCACACGGCAAACCACGTGTTCGCCGTGTGCCCGGATCCGAGCACACGGCGAACCACGTGTTCGCCGTGTGCCGGTGTCCCCGAGCACACGGCAAAGACAAAGATACGTTGAGTTTAAAAGGGAATGGGACCTTTGCCGTGTGCTGTCGGGAGCGACACACGGCAAAACTCACAACCCCACGTGGCGGGTGCTTTGCCGTGTGTCCCGGAGAGCCAGCACACGGCGAAGAGCTCCTTTTGCCGTGTGTCTGCGCGTCCAAGCACACGGCAAAATTTCTTACCATTTCATTCTTTTCGCCAAATCATTATTTGAAACTCTTTTCCAAACAAATATATAGCCTCAATCATATGAATATTAAGTTGGCACACACCAAAAGAAATTATTTCATGTAATGATAACTCATAATCAATTAATAAGAATTAAAATAACATAATTGCATGTTATTGTATTAAAATTGTGAAACTAGTACGAAAATAGCTAAAAAAACATGTTATTTCATGTGATTTCATGTAATTGTGTATTGTGTATATAAGAGAGTTTTGAATTTAACTTATAATTCGAATATGCATTTGCATGTATAAACTTCATCTCTTGTTTTATAATCTGTATGGAACTTCATCGATTAATCTTCACGTTACAAACACTGCACTCGATAAAGTTCACAAAACAACTAAACAACTTCATCGAGTAGTCTTATCGTAGTCTCAATATCGTAAATGTCACTTTTTCACTCACTGTTGTCTATTATTTTATGCACTTCCACTTTAAATTTCTTATATTCCAAAAAAATATTGTAGATAACATAAATTAGATAAATATAGAAAAAATCATAAAAAGCTTCCAAAGGAACCATAGTGCACCAGCCATTTACTAGCACTAGAAAAAAAAGTTGGGGAGGCTAAATGAAAAAAAAAGTTTAATTTTCGCCGTGTGCCCGGGGCAGGCACACGGCAGAAACGGACAGCTGCCGTGTGCCTCATTCTGAAGCACACGGCAAACGGGGCAAAGGGGACGGTGGCGGACGGCCGTCTTGTTCGCCGTGTGCCACGTGGTCGGCACACGGCGATTAGGACTCTTCGCCGTGCGTCCGTCGTTTGGCTCACGGCGAAGACCGTTTTGCCGTGTGCCCGTGTTTTGCCGTGTGTTTGCGGATATAGCACACGGCAAACGTCCTTTCGCCGTGTGCCTGAAAGAAAGCACACGGCGAAGTTTGCGGCACACGGCAATTTTCTGTTTTCCGGTAGTGGAGGAATGATAGTCATGTGAAAGGTACGTACAGTTCGTTAGCTGGTCGGGCACGAACGTCACTATCCATTCATTTTTATAAGGAGAAATTCATACATATTAGTCCTTGAATAATCCTTTGTTCCTTGGGTCGTTGACCATTGTTGATTTATATTTATATATCGAAGCAGCGATACTATTGCGATGTAATTTCCGAATTGACATGCACCAATATCTGGTCGGTGACTACTGTATTCCTACCAAGTCATCAGTCGTTTGATGGCGGTCCAAGCACGCATGCTACTGGCCTACTGTTGTAGATGTTCCTAACACTAACAGCCATATTATTCAACGGAATTTAGTTATAACGAAAGACCATTCTTTAAACAAATTTAAGAAAGCTGAAAAGACCTGGAGAAAGTATAATAAAACATTGACCAACAACTGAACAAAAGTGTGGCTCAGATCATGACGACGATGAGTCTAGTCTCTTAGGCTCCTGATTAATTGCATGAGAGTGACAACGCACTGGTTCTGGAAGGGCTAGTGCACAAGGCGTTCAGCTAGGGTTCTTGCCGAAACTGGAAACTGAGGATTTTCCACGAAGCTTCCGGCAGTAAGCCCAGTCAGTACGACTAAGGCCCTGTTCGTTTCCCCTCTAAAATTTAACACTGTCACATAAAAAGAATCTTACTATTTAAGAATATTTCGATCAATTTAATGACAAAACCCTATTGACAGATTGATGCTAATTTTCGAGATGAATCTAATGAGCTTAATTAATTTATGTTTTGCTAAAGTGATGCTACAGTAACCGTCTTCTAATCATGACTTAATTAACCTCGTTAGATTTGTCTCGTAAATTAGTTTAGGGACCTGTAATTTATTTTATAATTAAACTTTATTTAGTACTCTTAAATAGTAAGATTTTTTTGATGTGACAGCTCTAAAGTTTAGACCCCAGAAAACGAACACACCCTAAGGCCTCCACAACGGTTCATTGCAGCTGACTGTAGCAAGGCCAACTCAGCCACCGTACAAGTGAATAGGAAGAGAGAGAAGAAAGATAGCTGCAGCTGTGACTGCTATGTATAGCGAGACCTAAAGCCAACCTACAGTTAAACTAGTCGCCTCCTCACGCGGTTTGTGGACCAGCAACATGCAGTGTTTCGTTCTCCTCCACTCGTTGCCATCGATTGAAAAAAAGTAAATAGGTGGATCCCACACCTATGAGACTTGTTCAGTGTGCTAAAGGATGATGAATTTGTGGCCTATCTTTGGTCTGAGCTGTTGCCTGTCTACACTTGTGAACCAGTGTGGACGCTCTAATAATCAAGCTCTGCACCCCTATTAATTGATCCTGTCGGCTCCTTAATTGTAAATATCAGCACCACTAGAAATTATACAGTCAATGATGAAAATTTAGTGACAGATGGATATTTCATCATTTTTCGTCATGAACCGTGTATTGATGCGCATGTAGCAACGATCTTGTCTTCGTTGATAAATCAAGGAAATCACATTTTTATCGCAAGCAAAAAGTTGGTTCTACCTGTCATCAATTTTGAGCCGGCCGTCGTTTGTGACAACAAAGCCATCACTAACACGAAATAGCCAATCTAGCATCTGAATCATAACGAGTGGTGTTATGTGTTAGCCGTTACTGGTCGAAGAACCATCACGAATGATATTGTCACAAAAGAATGTCATCTAGAGCGCGCATTGTGCTCGCATATCATCATTTTTTTAATTATACTGTCCCCTAATTATTTTTTTATCATCTGGGCCACCAGTTCTTTTTCTCTTTGTTATCCCATCTCAGTTTTTTTGACCCACCTATTAGTAGATTTCTGAACTATTATGACAAAAAAAAAACACCAATGTAGTGGGCTTTTGTTACGTGGTGGGCCTAATCTTTCTCTTCTTATATGCCACAGTTGTTGCTCCACCACTTTTCGTGGCCGATACTAGTCAAATATTTTCCCCTCAAAGGAAAAATGTGGTCTAATATTTTTCCATATCAAAAGAAAAATGTGGTCTAATATTTCCTCTGACCCAGCACTGCCTGTTGTTTCTTGGGATGAATCCGTCGATCAATTTTCAATTAGAGAATCCCGGCTCTCGGGTGCTTGTATTGGCTCGCTAGACACCAGCTTGGCCCGTTACCGTTATTGCAGCCCAATTGGCAGTGTGCAGTAACATTTGTCTTTATCACTTGGTCAGTTGCGACATAAATTCTTTTTCTTGTAGCCCATAAAACTTGATCCCACTTGGTCAGTTGCGACACCAATTCTTTTTCTTGTAGCCCATAAAACTTGATCCTACGAGATATATTGTTTCATGTTTTGTTGAACTAATTATCTTTTATTTTATTTTATTTTTGTGTAGAGCTTGGGATGGATATATCTTGGATGTATGAGGCGTCAGGATTGGAACATTATTTTCGAGGACAAGTCAAGGCATTTCTCACGCGGCCGCACAACATGCTAAGTGAGAAGTCAGGACTGAAATACATTGTCCATGTCGTGACCGCAGAAAAAGAGAAGCGGTGGACGGATATGGATGTAATCAATTCACACATAATAACAAGAGGTTTTGATAAGGACTACACTAGGTGGACAAAGCATGGTGAAAATGAGGTTGATTGCCCGACCAATCTTTTGATGTTGATGATCATGTCAATGTTGAAGATGAGGAGCCTGTTGGAGCCTAGAAGAACAGTTTGGTAATTTTGATGTTGAGGAAATGTTGCAACACGTTGGACCACGAATGTTACTCAATGCAGGAACAACGAGAGGGCTGAGAAACTTTGCAAGGCATTGAATGATCCATTGTACGAGGAATGTAAGGGATGTGAAAAATGGTGCATTATGTTACGCACGAGTACTTGAGCTGATGAAATTGAAGGCCATCCACGGTTGGCCAAGTACTAGTTTCAAGGATTTGATGGAACTCCTTCGGATCAATCGTGTCGAAGTCCAACTTATTGCAAAAAAGTACCTATTTTTGTTAAGAAGACCATAACCCCACTTTCGTTGGGCGTGTAAAAGATTCACGCGTGGCCAAATCATTGGATATTATATCGGGGGACTACAAGGATGCCGTGAGATGCCCATGCAAGTGTTGTCGCTGCAAGAGTATGAACGACTATGATGCAGCCACATCAACTGTTAGTAGAAAGAAGAAGAACAAGAATGTGAGGAAGAGAAAGAAAAACATTACCGTCGGTGACAATGAAGAGACGAAGATTCCAGCCTTGGTCATGTGGTACCTACCGGTAGTCGATCGGATCGGACGCTTGTTTGCCAACCCCAAGGATGATGAATTGATGACCTAGCATTCGCGCTCGAGGGACCCTAAGAAGCTTAGTTATCTAATTGATGGAACTCGGTGAAAAAGTTTGATCCTAACCATCCAGATTTGTCTCTAAGGAGACAAGAACCATACAGTTTGCTCTAAGTACAAACATGATGAATCCTTATGGTCAACCGAGGAACACGCACAACACTTGGCTAGTGATACTATCAATATACAACCTTCCACCATGGTTGTGCCACAAGAGAAAGTACTTATTGTTGACAATCCTCATATTTGGTACGAAAGAACCTGGTAACGACATAGATGTGTTCTTAGAACCATTTTTTAAAGACATGCAAAAATTATGGTTGGAAGGGGTTAGTATATGGGATGAATACCGGAGAGCGCCCTTCATGCTCAAAGCCATCATTTTTGTGATGATAAGTGATTTTCCGGCACTAATGGTGCTATCAAGATAGGTAAAAGGAAAGTATGGATGTTTTGTATACGTTGATGATACATCCTATGTGTACCTTCCATCATCCCGGAAGATAGTGTACACGAGAAACCGTCTATTCATAAACCGATAGCACATGTATCGCTTTATGAAAAGATAATTTGATGGCACTATTGAGGACGGCGAACAACCTCGATGTTGGACCGCTAGTGTCGTGTTCTAGATGGCACATAACATTAAATTTGTGTTTGGAAAACCGGTAAAGGGAGTTCCAAAGTGCAAAGCCAACATGCCCTTTAACAAGCTATGTGAGTACTCGGATCTTGTACTGATGGTAGTTCTTTCATGATGCTAAATATGTGGTTTAATTGTGACAGAACTAAGCTACCACAACACGTTTAGATAGTCAAGTAGGGTAAGATGCCTACGCTATTAAGAGATTACTCTCGGCAGCGATAAATTGGGGGTCTCTCGAGAAAACTAGGTGGTCTTATTCATTATAGGTTCTCATTGATCTAAGTAATTACCCATTATGATACTATCCAATTAGATTTTTCTAGTTATGATCTCAATTAGCAGGTATCTGGTTACTCATATAGCTTTATTTAGGGTAATTAAGTATTCCGACGCCACTAGATCCCAACTTAGCCTTTGAGCCGATCGGCACAGAAATGCCATTGCGCCAATCGGCACCAACACCATCAACACCTCCAACCTGCAACCAACAAGCTTAATTAGATCTTTTACTGATAATAATATTTAATTCTCATTAATCTATGTGGATTCGATTAAACCTTGGAATACTCTAAAGGAAGAATAGCTACAACTATACTCCATCCTCTTACGGTATATAAGTGGGTGCATAGTTACGACCAACAAGCTGTTTTTTCTGGCGCCATTGCCAAGGACTAATGTTGGATTGAATATTGTTTGATGTATTACTATCTAGTAATTCTACTTCTTTTTTTTGTTTCTTTTGTGCATATATTATGTTGACTGCAACTAAACAGGTATGGACGGTCCTAAGTCAAATAAACCCTCTGATTACATCGATGATCCAAAAAGGCTTTTTCGTAAGAAGAGGAGCATTGAGTAGAGAAGCAAGTCACTTGGAGATCTAGTTAGAGAAGGAGATGGCCTTGATCCGCGAGCATTGTTCGTGATTGAGGATCTAGAAGAGGAAGAAGAGATAGTTGACGTGATGGGAGACCAACCACCACCAGAATTGCTAATGGTTGGTCGTTTGAGGCCCCAATTAGCCATTGTTGTCTATACGGATTACAATGAAGGACAAGATCATCAACCGTATCAATTGGAGTGAAATGTTGGAATAGTAGCGCAGCGATCGCTCACGTGTTCGAAGATCTTAATCAACACTTGCAACACTTATTAGAAGTTTGTAGCACTTTCAAAATCGTAGGATTCGATTTGTAGGGAATATGTATAATACTGTATTTTATTATAATTTTTTTGATATTTAAAAGATAGAAGTGGGTGATGTTGCCACCTGCCGTTGAAGAGATCCACCCGCCAGTACAAACCCATTTTTAACGGCGGTGGGCATTGCTACCCGCCATTAATAATGAGTTGAACAACGTTACTCGCTGTTAATCAACTATTTGTACCAGTGGTGGAAAATTCCAACCGCCGTTAATAATAGAATTATTGACGGCGTGCACATTTGGACGCCACTACAAACGTTGATTTGCAGCTATGGAGGCATAGCGGCGACCCGGTATACCGTGTAGGGTCGTTTGGCCCGTCACTATAAGCCCCGATTGTAGTAGTGTTATGCACTCGACCAAGCCTTGTCGAGTGCCCGAGAAATGGCACTTGGCAAAGAATCCTTTGCCGATAAAGGCTATGTCGAGAGTTCTTTGCCGAGTGCCAGATTCGACAAAGAGTTTGCCAAGTGTTTTTAGTTGTTTTATGAATGCATCTGGCACTCGGCAAACAACCTTTTTCCACAGTGATCACCGCCGTCGTCCCCTGGGCCCTGAGGAATCATTGTTAGGATCTTCCGTGGGTTGGTTGGTATCTAGCGTTAGATGCTCCAGCGACCTTGTTGCCTCCTGATTGCCAGCAGCATGATGGTGACGGCAATAAGAAAGTAGATCGCCGGTGAGGAAGGGGCTCTCCGTTTTGGCAATAAGAAAGAGGAAACTTTGTCAAGAGGCTAGCAGAGCCCATAGATATTAGATATACAACGCACCTGCTGCCTAGGTAGGGCAATCGACACGTACCGTTCTGGTCCCAGTCGCCCATACGTCGTGCAGCCACAACGGCTCGTCAATCTGCCTCCCGCTCCTGGTCAACGAATGAAGAGGGCAACAGGATCGGGGGTTGCCAATTGACGAGGTGAACACATGGCGCTCCATACTGTCACTACTGTTTGCGCGGGGCAATGGCCAGGCATTAATTAGTATCGTGCCTTCCTGCGCGGGGCAAGGACTAATGTTCCTGTCCTTGGCTTCAGTGCCAAGAGTTTCATTTTTTTTCAAGAAACACAGAGGTTCGTTTTCTTGATCTCCTTATCCATGACATGGCGATCACGACTGTAACTGACCACATTATATTGCACATGTTGTTCTCTCCCTACTAATGGAGGAGCATTTTCGGAGTAATTGTGAAGCTCACAACAAACGACATCTTTTTGGGGTGTTTTCAGGTCCAAAATATTATCCATTATTTTTCCTCAACTAATGGCCATTAGTTGGATCTAACGGTTTAGATTAAATTTTAGAAGTTAATAACTAATAGCCATTAGAAAGGGTAATATTGTCAAAAAAATATGATTATAATACAAAAATTCATCATAACTAATAAGTTAGTCAATTTTTACATGAATTTGTTATAAAATATTTATTTTAAATTTGATTAATCATCATCATTATTATTGCAGTCAAGTTTTAGTGTATTTAACACAAGTTTGTAGGATAAAAAATATTAATTTTTTTAGTGCAATTACTAAACTACCCTTGAACTAATGGCTATTAGTTGAAGAAAAATAATGGCCATTATTTTGGACCCGAAAACCTCTCTGTTTTTTTTACTTCCACAACAAACGGCATTTGGGACAACTCTTATTCATCCCGAAAAAATTAGCCTCATATCTAGTTATTCAAAACGAAGTGAATGAACAATTGTTGAAGGTTCAGGCTCATTTCTTTTTGCAGGAAGATTCTTGCCAGATTCTATGGCCAAGATCTTGTGCTTGAATTCTTGCACAATCAACTCCGTAACCTCTTGTACTTTTACCTGCAAGTGGTGGAACAAAGAAATGTAGAAATGGTTACTTTAGATCAGCAGCTTCTACTATGTCTGGCATGATAAATACAAGTTTTAATAATTCTGAGAAGATAGCATATGGACCTTCCTTCTTCTACTGGTGGCATTTGCTCTACAGGCTTTTACCAAGTTCCTCCACTTATCCTGGTGGCAGAAAAAATATTATTATCATCACTTAAACATGGAATATAAGGCCAAGTTACAGATATATACAATACCTTGAGGTGAACTGCAGTCCGGATAGATGTTGCAAAGTGATCTTCCTTCACCTTGCTCCACTTTCCAAGCCCTATTTTGGTGACACTTTGCACAAGTTTTCTCATTTCATCTTGTGTCCAACGAGCATTGTTTTTCCTTGTATTGTATCCCACTCCATGGCTTCTGAAAGGACTTTGTGACCCAAATAGATGGCTTAGTTTGACCTAGCAACAAACGACCAACTTTCAAAGTCATATCCATTGTTTTAAATAGACTATAAATGAAATCTACAGTATCTTCATTCTGCAAAAACATTTGATTACATTATGTTTAATTGTAAAGAAACACTCTTTGTTACTATGTATAGAATTCTGGCTTACCCCCCACGATCCACCTCGCCTGCGGATTCCTCTTTGGCAACGTCTCATAGGGGACAAGAAAGAATCTGAATCTTTTGTTACTACAAATTCATTTCAATAATGTCACAAAAAGTTGGATAGTAAACAGCCGAAAGAGGACTGCAGTAGTGCAATGTAAAAAAAAGAGGCGCGCAGTAACAATCCACCTGGCATATTTGGCTCGACATGATCCTCCAATTCTTGGTCAGCAAATTCATGCTCTACTACCATAGTGTGTTGATAAAGTTCAAATCCCATCCCTTCAAGAGAAAATTCAGATAATTAGGAGCTAGTTGAATTATATGGGCGCACAAACCAAACAGGAAGATACCTCCTAAACATTTGTACAGATTCCTCTCATCTTCAGGTCCTGTCAAGAACAGATTGATCTCCATGGCATCATTGTCGACCATCTGTGACATGAAAAAAGGAAAATAAATTAACTCTTACATATGTTGTCATATCCTATATTACACATGCTGCTAATGTGTTTGTTTAAGACATGTGAGACAATGATTTTGTAAGGTAACAAAGGTCCTAACAAAATGAGCAATGACCAAATGCCAAAAGTGTATACTACTATCTCTGCTGAGTGCACTTAAATGCACATATATGCATAGTGGAGTGGTCCAACACTCTCCCTGTGGATGGGGTGGACCTGCCACAAGTATAGATTCTTTGTCTTATGTTATACGGAAAGGATGATAGTGATTTTTTGTAGGATATAGTTGCTGATCGACATACGATTGGGCATAAATAAATTTCAATTGTGAAAGAATGGCCAAATTATGATAGAGGCGTAATTTCAAAATTAAGTATAAATATGATTCTATAATTTTATTGATGGATCTTTTAGTGTTAGCCTACAGAGTTTAGAAGACTCCTGCTCTCCTGCAGAATGTCAATCCTAGGCTCTACTCTCAGCATATATGGAAGGAGGTATTTGTCGACGCATGTGCCCTTGAAGGACTGGCACAAGGTACTAAATCAAGGAGAGACTAGAACATACTCACCAAAAGAAAAAAGCAGAACGTATAATGAAAGCATATACGTTACAGTACCTCAGTTAGGAGGTCTCGCCTCAGATTTGTCGGATTCCTTTAGGATTGTAAAAAGCCAAAATACGAGCATTACAATATAGTAATTAATACTAAGACATACTAGTATATGCTTATCGAGACATTATTAAGATATGTATGCACATCGATGGACACAGAGAACTGCATTACAGGAGTAGCAATAACAAGTAAGCATGCGTGGCGTCCATTTGGTCATCCCAATTGTACTAAATAGATTACTAAAAATAACATTATTAGAGAAATACATGGATCTATACGTACATTTGGTAAGTCGAGATCAGTCTCATGACCAAGCACAGTTAGTTGAAGATCATCCATTGACGGGCAAGGCAGCTTGTTGAGCTTGCGCGGTGCTGGTGTACTTGAAGCTTGCGAGGTCAGCTTGAGCTTGCTTGAAGGAGAAGGCCTTGCTGAAGAAGCTCTCGACAATGGCGCTTGATCGATCAACCCAACAGCCAGCAGCAGCATCGGACTGTGGGAGCTAGCAACTTAATGAAGTGACTTCGTGGCCGGCTTGCTTAGCTCGCAAGTGATCGCCTATATATGGAGAAGGAGAGGCTCGGAGTTGGACCAGATAACCGTTGCAATCGAGTGACAGACGACTGAACTTTCCGGGAAGGTTCCTCTTGCAATTAATATACCTTCTTCATTTCTTTTATTTTTTCCTGTAAACTTGCTACGTATTTATGCTCCAATGAGAGTCGCTTGCCTAGAGTAACCTACGTGTCGAGCTCTTGTAGAGCTTGGGACTGGTAGGGTAGAGTTGGTCCACACACGGAGAGCAATGATACTTTCTGCGATGGAATATGACCAGTACATTTGCATTGTGGATCTTCTGCGCGTTAGCTTGTTTGAACAGGGATCGATGAGAGTCAAGTATCTTCTTCGTCTCCATTTTGATCTATTTGAAGATAGAGATCTTTCATTTAAGTTTTCAAGGATGAGCAACTGAATAATAGTAATCTCATAACTTGTCCATCCAAACAACAATTCGATGGTGGGCCACTGACATCGTTTCCAACCAAGAAATAAAATAAAAAAAACGATTTTGGTTTATAAGCTTCAGGATCAGATGTCTCTATCAAGCATAATTATAAGCATTTCTTTTATAAAACAAGATCACAAATTAATTACAATTATGTTATTGAAATGTGGCTACGTTAATAGATATTTGATCATGCTATAGTGACAATGACTAACTTTATTTAACTTTTAAAAGTCATCAGGGAAGAATATATGAAGCTACATCGTCATGTCATGCCTCCACCCTGATTTTCTTGGTATATTGGTTCATTCAAATTTTAGCAACCAAATTATGCATAATATAGTTCAACATGAGCAATTAACATTTTAACAAGAATGTGTAAGCTGTAATACATCATGAGGACCACGGTAAATGAACCATGTGGCAGCCTACACGCAGGATGGTTGAAGCATTTTCGAGGAAGCTTCACAATCATAGTCCATTATATGCATGGTGACCTAGCTAGCCATGTCAATTTATCATGCATGCCGTCCTATTTTCATGCAAGTCCAAAAGTCAGTATACGCTTGCACACAATGGTCATCACGAGAACTCCATGAAGGCCACACCCATGTGACATCCAGGCACATATCTTCCAACCGAACAGCAAAACTTACCGTTATTCTTTTTTCTTGACATAGGTGTATTACTATCTATGCAAACTACAATGTAACTATGACACCACAACACATTATAAACTTTGTACTGTAACTACTTTAGAGTTGAGACTAAAACACTTTTCTTGTCGGCTTCACCTTTCTTTTTCTAACCTAACCTTTTGGTGTATTACTTTATATGTTTCCATATTTTTCTCCGTTTCTTTTCCATATATACTTGTTTTAATTTTTCTTGGTTCTTTTGGGTTTAGACTCCTCCAATTAGTTTTAGGCTAAAGTACTAGGGAGACGAGGGAATCAAAAGTATAACCTAACATAACATGGATGTGGTAGGGTAATGTGGACCGACTCACAATCAAACTGCTACGCTACCAAATTGCTGTGCACTGAAGTAGTGAACCCGCTATATGTGTAGGCCTGAAACTGTTGTGCCTTTCCAAGCTCAGTTAACCGTTCTTCTTCGCTGCCTCACGGTAGAGGACAGTAATTCTTAGTTTCTTACTATCACCATCCCAAAATGTATGTATTTACTTTCAGTAATTCTTTTTTTATCATTCTTCTTATTTTTTATTATAATTTATTTTATCATTACATGTACTTAAAATGTGGTGTACTTTTTTTACATTTTCATAAAAAGTAAATAAGAGAAAAGATCAAACAAGATTTATGAAAGTCAACGAAGGATGGAGGGCGTGGAGTATACTACCTCCGTTCCAAAATATAAGCATTTATTGACTTTTCAGAATTGGGTTTGACCGTTTGTCTTATTCAAAAAATTTACAAGAATAATGATTATTTTGTTATATTTTGATTTATTGTTAGATATATTTTAAATATGATATTGTTTTTATTTTTTCACAAAATTTTTGAATAAGACAAGCGGTCAAACACAATTTAAAAAATCAACAAATACTTACATTTTGGAACAGAGTTAGTATTCATATAGTACATGGCCAAGCTCAACTGTACGTGTACACGCTTCCCTGACCCGCCCAGAGCCTAGCGACACGCTCTATGCGTTTAGAGTAGGGGCTGGCCTGTCTTGCACGAGTCACATTTGTATTCTTGTCCGAGAAGCGATCGAGGTCGCGCTAGCCATATCATCGTCATCATGGTGAGTGGTGGGACGTGTTCTAGGGTGCGTTCGTTTCCAGGCATCTAATTTTTAGAGGGGTCACATCAAAGAGAATTTTGTCATTTTGGAGTACTAAATAAAGTCTAATCTCAAAACTAATTGTAGACCCCCTATCTAATTCGCGAGACGAATCCAACGAGTATAATTAAGGTGTGATTATAAGATGTTTACTGTAGCATCACTGTAGCAAAACATAGATTAATTATGACCATTAGATTCGTCTCGCAAATTAGAGGGGAGGTCGTGACATAGATTTTGTCATTAAATTAATAAAAATAGTATTAAATAGTAAGATTCTTTTTTATGTGACCCGTTTAATTTTTAGAGGCCTGGAAACGAACGGGCCCTGAGTCAATTGCTGCAGAACAGTTAAGCTACGCTGCCCGCCCCATTCTGCTGCTGCAATTTTACTTAGGGTGTGTTCGTTTTCTGGGGTCTAAACTTTAGAGCTGTCACATAAAAAGAATCTTACTATTTAGAAGTATTAAATAAAGTTTAATTATAAAATAAATTATAGGCCTTAGACTAATTTACGAGACGAATCTAATGAGGTTAATTAAGTCGTGATTAGAAGACGGTTACTGTAGCATCACTTTAGTAAAACCTAAATTAATTAAGCTCATTAGATTTATCTCGAAAATTAGCACCAATCTGTTAATAGGGTTTTGTCATTAAATTGATCGAAATATTCATAAATAGTAAGATTCTCTTTGATGTGACAGTGCTAAATTTTAAAGGACAGAAAACGAACAGGACCTTAGATCACATCGACTGTCATGGCTACGTGCAGAGACGCTTCTGTGCATTCGCAGCCTTGCAGGACTTAGGAGCAGGCTTAGTTCAGGCAGCGCGGGCTATAGATACATGCATCTTATTTGGTCATTATATGTAGTCTATGGTCTGTACTTGCCTCTACCATGATACTCCCTTCGTCATTCGTTGACTTTCTGATTTCTCGTTTGATTATTCGTCTTATTCAAAATATTTATGCAAATACAGAATTAAAGAAGACATACTTAAAACATATCTAGGAATAAAGTATATTGTAACAAAATAAATAAAATTTTAATAAATTTTTGAATATGACGAATAGTCAAACATGACATCTGAAAGTCAACAAATGCTTATATTTCTAGATGGAGGGAATAGCTGAGAGCAAATAAAAAGCACTAGGCAGATGATGTGGTCCCAAATGGGGAGATGGAGACCAAGAGGAGAGCGTTCACTGTCGTCATTCCATCAACACATATGCCCGAGCTCTGTTTGCCAGCTAACACCATCGCCACCATGACAGTCATTCCATGGAGCGAAACAAGCGTGCGTCCAACAAACTTCTTTGTCCCGGTGTTTTTTTGCTTTTAAGAACATGAATGAGTGTATTTCCAAATTTGAGCACGCCACAATCGTATTTTCATTTGTAAGCAGCAAGCAACATCGTAGCCATACAGCGGGCCTCCATGGGCCGCAACTATATAATGCAGCAGGCAATTCCGTTATTTACTACTAGCACACCACCGATCAATCATGCTATTTTCTTGTTTTACTGCAAACGATATGAACTTAAAAATTTGTAGTCCATGCACATATATAAGGCCAGTCTTAGTGGGAGTTTCATTAGCATTAAATAAGGTGTTACATAAGTAAAAGAGGTGACGTGGTATAGCAATTAATATGAAACTGGGCAAATGAGTTTCATAGAGATGAAACTCATTTGGTACTGTTTTATAGGTATGAAACTGCATTGAAACTCCTATTAAGAGCATAGAGTTTCATCCCAACACGTTTTGACGAATCTCAATGCAACAAATAGATATTCAATTAATGCTATAAGTTGCCTATGAAACCGTGAGATGAAACTATGCATTGAGAGAGACCGTTTCATACATCAAACTAAATCTTCAAATCTGATGTGGCACTCTTAGAAACAGTGAGATGAAACTTTGCATTGAGACTGACCTAAAGCAAACTGACAGTATTAACTTGTTTTGCCATCAACAATAATGAGTCAATGGGCATGGTTTTTAGTTATATAATGAGGCCAAGCATCTATCTATTTATTAATAAAAGAAGATGACCTTTCCACCATGTTGCCTAAAAAAATTGAGAAATACGCTAGAAATTCTCACAAAAAAGTAAAACATGTGACCCCGACCCTGACCCTTAGTATCCTCCTACGAGATCTGAGAATACAATCTGGCCCTGAATCTCTATCAAGAGAACAATATATAGGTCATCTAAACCCAAAACCACTCGTGTCCTTGTCCCCTATCAGCTGCCATCTCTTCGCCTCCCATATGTGAATCCAGGGACATATACACCGACTTCTCCTTCTCTGCTCCAGCTCCAATCTACACTGATTTTAGGCTTGCAGAGAACCAATTGCAGTCATCAATCTGGCTTTCCGGTAGCATACGAAGAATATACACAAGCACTGGACAGGAGCAACGGTGATTCAGAATGCATGGGTGCGTACACAAGGCTGCTTCAACTATGTATTAGAATAATATTTACTCGTAGACCTGTTCCTCTCGAGCCCTAGCTAGCGTATGCCCATGGATCGATCAACACGGAGCTGACCGTCAGCAACATACTAAGCACATACAATGATGGTTCTCAGGTAAACGTAAACTAGCTAGATGGCTGATCAGCACCCATCTCAAACCTGATTTTTGCACAGAGTAATTTTTTTTATTTCTATGTTTGTGCTTTATGGAGACCCAAAACATTGTCCTCAGACCTTATCCCACACTCTACCTCCTCATTTTAATCTGGGAGCTCAAAGCATACTAGTAGCAAACGAAGAGCAACCTGGCGGAGAATAACACGGGCAGCAAGGAACTGTTGCGTTCTTGTCAAGACAATACATCACTTCTGTGGTGATTGGCGGAGATATAATATAGCAGGAAACTACAAAGGTAAGGAGTTTATTAATAGATATAAAAGGTTGATGTGTTCGATAAATATGGAGCAGAACATACCATAGGAGGTAAATTTCACACATGGGAGTAGTGTCCGGATCTCTTGTGACTGCTACGACCGAACAAAAATTAATTCATTGCACGGAAGCGCTGGACTAGGTAACAATTTCATCAGTTGCAGCATGTCCATGGAGATTTTGGTGGTCGTGATAGATTGTGTGCAGCCAGGACTTGCACAAAAAAAAAAAAAAAAATACAAAGGCCAGCACTGCTTCACTAGTCAAAGATGAATGCTGTGATTAACCAAGCTGATATAATCGGGCGTGGATTCATGCATGCATCACTAGATAAGGGCATTCTATTGCAACTTTGATGCTATGAACATTTATTTAAAAATCATAGAATAAAATGTTATAATTAATGAACAACGTTTACAGATTTATGTATAAGGAACAGATTAATTATAACATTGATATACATTGCTAGGCAAATAATTTAATTATAGCATTGCAAATACCACCTGAAATAAACCAAGTTAAAGTGAATTTAAAATATTGTATAGATCTTTAGTGTCTTGCCTATGCAACTGCGCGGGCCATTCAATCTAGTTAAAAGAAAAAGGAGCATGGAGGCCCTGCACTCGTACAAGTCACGTGAAGGGAGGCATATTTTTTTAGAACATGCCTTAGCATGTATTTTATTGAGAGGGAATCGGGAATATGCATATGGTGAATTGATGATTGTCATAATTCAAGCAGACTGAAGACTTCAAACAAAAAAAAAAAATCAAGCAGACTGAACCTTTTTCTTTTGCTAAAAAGACTAGTAAAATATAACACATCATTACTCGGTCACAAATAAAGTTGCATTGGCAGCTTCAATGCAACTTAATCTGTTAGAGTATGCTGGATTTGATAGGGTTAGTGGATGGACAATCTCATAGATGGTCCTATATTTGGGAAATGCAAGTTTTACCTAAAAACTTGTTTATAAAAATATCAGAGGCACTAAAATAGTTCCAAAACCCTTTTCTTAGCTCTGGAAGACTTCTTGCTGGGGTCATCATAAATTCATTTTCAGGCTACTTATTTAGGACAGGTTGGATATAGGAAAAATCACCATCTTAATTCTGATGATTGTGTACTCTGTTTAACAAACACCAAAGATGACTTGGACATATATTTTTTTCCTGTCCCTTTTCCAAATTGTGTTGGAGGATATTAAATCTGGATTGGCAAAATTTAGAAGCTGTCGATTGAGTGTAGGAAGCAAACACAAGGAACAATATCCCGATTTGTACGGAACTAGTGATAGTTGCTTGCTAGGCCATATGGAAGCACAGAAATGGTATCATTTTTTTTATCACAGGAGAGTATCATTAGCCAACTGGAAAAGGGAGCTCAAATCTGAACTGGAACTAACCATCATCAAGGCCAAGGGCCAGATGAAGATAGAACTACAGAATTGGCTTAACTCTTTTTTATCTTTTTTACTTGGTCTTGTCAGACCTTGTACAGTTCTTTCTTTTCCTTTTTGTAAATCATTTGTACATAAAAAAATCTTATAAAACTGAGAAATACCAGTAGAGGATTCCCCTCCTGGTTTTGCTAAAAAAAGGAACACCGTGGCCTCTATATTCTAATTTTTTTGGTTGACATGCTAGTTCTGGGCCTTGCCATTAATAGCAACCTATTAGCTCTGAGTGGTACATGTAAAAAATTGTTTGAAGTTGGAAAAAGGTGTTTGTCTGCTTAGATATGGAAATACACTATCTGATGTGCTCATATACAAAAATTTTGGTCTTTGTCCATTATCCTAAATTACCATGAAATATACCTATCATTTTATAATCATCCCCCTATATCTCATTCACATTCCAAAAAATGTTAGCTCGACAAGCTTCTATCAAACCATATTACTACATTGAATATTTTTTTGTGAATAATATATCTTGAAATTTAATTAAATAAAATAATTTGTTACCAACAAATATGAACTGAACAAGAAAATATTTGCATCTTAGTTGCCTCAGAATAAACAATTCACCAAAATAATTATATCCTTCACAGGAAATAATAATAAAAAACTGGGTCATTTTTTTCTCTTCATTATATGTCCATTTTCTATTTCACCAACATGTATGACTTGAGAACTTTTTTATTGAATCCATTTTTAACATATATTTAGGTGTGCCTTTCTCAAACACAACATGATCTCTCAAGTAGGGATTATTCTTTCAAGTGTTTTTCCTACCTCGATTAGCAAAATCTTTAATCAACCAAACACTTGGGTCACTTTTCTTAGGAAAATAAACCAACCATTTATTTTCTATTGGGAGGTGTACATGTAGGCATGAACAATCGACGGTAGATCCGCATTACGAAAGTGTAGGGGGCACATGCTCCCCACTCATGAAAATGTATATATTTTAGTTGCAATGTGAAGTACATTTATAAGTGAGTTGTAACAATAGTCAGTGTAGATATCATCAACCCCAATACAAAAAATGCTAAATTTGCATCTTGCCCTTGCATTGTGTGGGCTTGTTGGATTTCACACACACACACACACACACACACACACGCATTGTGTGGGCTTGTTGGATTTGACACACACACACACACACACACACACACACACACACACACACACACACACAAATGCTAATTACTATAGTGAGCTCACCACAGAATTCACCAAAAAGTTGGCCAATAGTAGCCATGTGTGCTAATCGTACATTGCTACCAGCTCGTTAACTCAATTCATTCCTGACTTTCGGCTTGTAGCTTCGCTACGCAACCTCGCATTCAAAATTAGTACTTAATTGGACAGCTGGTAAAGCATGGAATGTAGTTTGTTTTTTGAATTGTTCTCCGTGTCGAATGCCTATTGATTTTCCAGTGATGGGGGAAGATGTAATGGTGACTGGGAATGCAAGATGGATGGAACATGTGTAGAAAGATTAGTTGTTAGCTAAACATTTCTCCTAACAAAACAAAATTAGACCCACCACTACGCAATCGCAGATAAAAATCAGAATTTTCTACCAACCACTACAAATAAATAAGCAAAAAAAAGGTTAGGCATGTAGTAGCCCCTATGGCTCCACCGCTAGCTGACATCCCCTGCCGCATCGTTCAGTTTCGTCATTGTAGAGATTGCGGCGGGAGATATCGATACCATGCATGTCAACATGCAATAGGAGGCGGTGGCTTGAGCATCCAGGGCAAGACACCTTGAGGAAGACGTCGGACACCGCAAAGACGGATATGGCAATGCGAGATAGATGGAGAGTAGAACATGAAGAAGGCCTATACTGCATAGATGGGAGCCACCACCCCATACTCGAATGTTTGTGAGGTGTCGCTCCGCCACTTGGTCGCTGTAGCAGCACACAACTCACCGGGCATGCCAGAGTCGCTAGCGTCCATGGTGGGATCAAGTGCAGGAGAACTAGAGGGGAAGAGAAGAATGATTGGAGTGGAGGTGCATGTGATCCGTGTCTTCTTCACTGATTGGTCGAGGCATGGGTTGTGAATCAAGCAGATATTTGTAGAGGCAAACCGCCTTATGGTTTATCATTAAGTATTAACTTTTAGAGGTGGACCATATGGTCCACTGCTAAATATCGAAGGCTATTTATAGCTTCAAACCATAAGGTGGTACGTCTAAAAATCAATTTGTAGCCGCAAATCACCTTATGATTTCATCACTAAAAATCATCTTACCACTAGAGTAGTAGACTTTTTCAAATCTACCGCAACACAAATTTTGGTTCTGCCGCTACAGTGGTGTTTTGTTGTAGTGTACGATGTCAAAATTGAAGTATTGAGTCGACCAATTTAACAAGTAACATGGCAAGAGTTCAGTTCGTCAGTTGATAATTGCTTTGTCACATCAGCTCCAACAATAATTGTACATTTAGCATAGTGAAAATGAATTGACTACAAAATGAACATGGCAATGAATTCTTAGCAATAAGTTAGTCACTTTGTTCAAACTATTGAGAAAATATACTACAGAGAATATAATCGTATCAGAAATGTTCTTTGTGGAAAACAAATCTAGTGAATGTTTTAGTGTTCATTTCCTGACAGAACCTCTCCAGTTGTCTTCCCAAATCATCTGGTCCACAATAGAAAACCCCTGCCACAATATTGAGAATATTTATAGGCAAAATAGTTCTTGAAAATATAAGGTCATATGGTACTTTATCCTTGCACAAAGTTAGAACCTTTTAGGACGATGAGAGTAAATTTCTTGATATCTTTAGTGGTTCGAAACGTTTATTATGCAGTTTGCAACAGTATGGATACTTCTACTGCCAATATATAGTATTATTTTCCAAACTCGTTCATAAAATAAAGATTCAGAAAACAATGTTTCTCTCGTCCCTAATGTGTTCTTATTTCAATGTTCAGAAAAGGATGTTGTTATTTGTATTCCTATATCGTGTGACGACTAGCTAAGAGTTTGTGCAAATAAACACATGACAAGAACTCTTACCTATCTTCTCTCCAATATGTCTTCTTGAAAGACCATTGAATACCCTGGGCCAGTTTGGCCTAGAAAAGTGTGTACGAACCTGCAAATGGAAGGAATTTGTTCAACTTGGCATCTCCATAAATGGTCCCAATTCAAGAAATCTAATACCTCTGTCCTATTGAAAGTGTCGTTTTTGACTTTTCAGATTTCACGTTTGACCGCTTGTCTTATTCAAAAAATTTATTAAAATATTAAAATAAATACATTATTATTAAAGTATCACTAATGATAAATTAAGTTAGAAAAAAATAAATAGCGTTTACATAAATTTTGTGAATAAGATGAACAGTCAAAGGACGATGTCTAAAAGTCTAAAACGACACTTTCAATGGGACGGAGGGAGTATTCAACTTTGCATATACATATACAATTAAAGAAATTTGTGTTCAACTTTTTTTGAATAGCATATTTTTTTTTCACAATGAAGAAAAGGCTTACGGGAGTTCTAGAGATGATATCGATGCCATGTCGTGCAAAATGGAGGGCTTGAATTGCACTTATTAGCACTGACCGCTTGTCACCTTCTTCGTGGACACTAGTCAGGTAGTTGTACATCTCTATGACACCCTATAACCAGATCAAAAGTTCCAGAAGAACCCAACATATTCAGTGTAATTGCTATATGCTGTTTCAGAACTTGTAAATACCTCAAAGCTAGAGGTTATAAAATTGTGACCTGTTTGCTATCTAGAGCAGAAACTTCTTTCATGATATCCCTGAACCACTCAAAGGATCCTTGTTCTCTTGTTACCCAGTAAAAGTAGGCCTTCTTCAGTCGGTCATCAGAACTATATGGGGCATGACCCTGGATGACATATGAAATAAATATGTCAACATTATTTCAATGTGTCGAAGAACATTATAAATTATAAGCAACACACCTTATCTAGACCGTTGGCGATATCTTTGAGAACACTTATAAAAGGTGTCGCTCCTATTCCAAGTCCAATTAACAAGATAACTTCATATTTTGAGTGATCCTGTGATGCTGCACCATACGGGCCATCAATGGATATTTTTGGCAGGTTGCAGTTGCTAGAAAGTACTGCCTGAAAAATTAAAACGTATATATTTATAACTGACTACAAAGATGGAAATGCGCAATTGTTGTTTCTAGCTTGATTGTACGAACAATATTTTACCTGTTGGAACTCATCATACATTTGGTAGCTCCAGTCACCAAGGGATCTTATGTGGATGCTTAAGTGACGATCATCTGGCGCAGAGGTAAGTGAAAACGGATGCCTGACACAAATATATAAAATGAATTTGAAATTAGTATATAAATGACTCTTTACACCTCATGCAAATTACATCAGTAAAAAAGAACAGCTCAAAAATTTATAAGGAAAGAACTAGAAGTGATGGTATTCTCACCATTCGAACTTTGATATTTGTGGACATTGGACAAATACATACATTCCACTCTGATATTTGAAACCTTGGGGCTTGGCCACCTTTAGTGCAAGAACTTTTCCCGGATAAATTGTTGCCTGGAAAGTACAAATAAATTAAGGTGAAATATAAAAGTGGACATATCAGCTTGTATTTCCATTGAAAATACATCAAATGGTCACACACATTGAGAATATTGACGTCAAATACCATAGATCTGACCATTCTGAACATACGCTCTCCAAGGTAGATAATTACAGGAATGGCAACATACATCCACGTCTGCATACATTTCGAGAAAATAAGCTAACATGAACACATAATGTTCTTACTTTTATTTAATGAAAATTACCGTCTTCTCTGTGACTTCCTTTGCAAGGAAGAGAAACATGGAATGGACGATCAGGAGCACATAGACAGCAATGAACACATGATGCGAATACCAAAAGGAATTGAATCCAACGAACCGTCTGACAAGAGGTGGCAGTGATTCTGGGTTTCTCCTCGAAGGACTACTAGCAAGCAGGAAAGCGATTAACATCAATACTACCATGGCTATACCAGTTGTTCCCTCAGTTGATGCAACTATCTCCAGGTATGATGGCTGGTGGTACCCAAAGTCAGCAGCAATTGTGCGTCCAAAGAAGATCTTATCTGCCCTTGCAATCCTTGGGAAGTCACACGATAGGTGGATGCCTCCATGGAGGATTATACCGATGACGATCCCCGCCGCAACAAGCTAAAATAAATTAATGTTATGCTGACAGCAGATAGACCATTCCAGTCACGTAAATGCCAAGATACAAACAAAATTTGGTTGAAGTTAAAACCTTATGGAAGTTAATGGCGTCATTAAATGGTATGACGGAGTTGATGACATGGCTTCTTCTCAGCCAAGTGATTGTATTACGGCAGACAGGCAGTAGCACTATTGCCATGTTGAGCTTGAGTGTCTCTGCAGCCCCCTTGGCAGTAGATAGGCAGTACCCCATGACCTCAAATGCCAATCGCTGACGATACTGCATGAACTTCCATGTGAAGACTGCAGCACATGCTCCAACCCACAACAAAACCAGCCATATACGTCTCCAGTGAGCTTGGAAGAAAACAGTGGCTCCGGATAGTATCTCCCAGCTATATTTGGTTGCCGTTGGTTTTTCCCAGTAAGTTGGTTGGAGATCACCTGACAGACCCTTCTTTGTGTTCCTCATCTGTAATAAGTTTGATAAACATTACCAGTAGATAGGAATATAAATCTTCATGGCTAAGTTTGAAGTATTTGGCTAGGCCACCAATTCTATCACTATTTTACAGATACATTTCGAGCCTAGAAAATGGACATTATGAAAGTTTGTTGTAACATATATAATGTACGACGCTGTGAAGAATTATTTGGTCCTAGTCACTAGCAAGTTGTCACCTGGATGAATCCCTGGCCAGTTTGGATCTCTTCTAGAATCAATTGTGTGTATTCCGCAGCCTCATCTTGGCTTAACGTGAGCTTGTTCAAAGAGGCACTGAACATTATTGCCTGGAAAATTATAGGCATGCAAATTTATCGAGTTAATTTCACAGAAACGACAAAAATATCCTGTATTAGTCTATTAGAGTCTTAGACCCATACCTGCTTGATATCCATTTCTGTGATTTTTCTAGTTAAGTTTCCTTGGCCGCTGGTGAAAAAAATTATATACTTGTGTAACTTTTTGATTGATACGTGTACTCCAAAGCGAGTTAGGAACTGTAGCTTGGAAAGGGAAAAATACCTGTCCAATGCTATTCTAATCCCATTACTTGAAGAACGACTGGTGAGTCTAGTGGGCTTGACATTTACATTGACTGGAATAGGCTCTGTTGTAAAACTCCTGTCACTCTCACCTACACAAGCCAGTAAATGAGCTATAATCTTTTCATGTTAAAATAAGTAACTAGCCTTAATTTTTTTTGCTTCTACTCCAAATTATTGAATATTATTTTCTTGAGATCATAAACTGTACTAGATATGTGACTAAAGTAGCTATTTTTCAATTCGAATAATTAACTTTCAAGTAGTTTAGTTCCAACATCCAAATTACAATTTGATAAGCAACACATATATTAAAAAACAAAACTGTGATCCTAATGTCTGTACACAGCAGCAAAATGTAACAGGAAAATTATTTGGATGTTCTCAGATGAAAAAACAATTGTCTGAAAACAATCACTTGTCTGTCATTAAACAGTTTCAGTTATCCAGTTTTGGAAAAAATAAAAATAAGAAGCTGCGACAAAATGTATATTTGTGTTTCTATGTCCTGTCTATTTTATACCATGCTTGAAATGTTGAAGATAATGAAAAACAAAAATGATGATGTGGAATTTCATAGATCACAACTAAAATTTCACTCAACTGGTTCTATATAAAAATATCTTAACGTGCATCAATTCAAGCAACAACATGAATTTGAAATGACAACAGTCTAAAGTGAATTATGAGTGAGAGTACACTTAATCTCAACTAAACCTCAATTTTAAGCTCCATTCAAAAATGAACTCAGACCCTCCAAAAATTAGTGCATGGAAACGACACACAATTTGTCACCATCTCAGAGAGCTTACAAATTACTTGCATCCCGTTCTTTGCAACAGAAAACCTTGCGTGTCATCACATCTCAAAATGATAAAAAAAAACCAGTGTGGTATCAAAGCACGTACAGAAAGTATGAAACACTTTTGCAGCTTGTTTCAAGCAAGACAGCGAACAATTGGTATGGACGCACGCAAATAACCAGAGCACCACAATAAAGCACGTAAAGTTGAGTAAACTAATTCTCTATTCAACTAATAAAGAGAAAAGGATCATATCCTCCATAGCCCAAGCATGATAAAGAGTTCAAGACAGCAACAAACCATAAACGACAACTATGGGCTCCAGCATAATCAGGTCAAGCTCTACGGTGTTGAGGGTAGGTCAGGCAGCAGGAGTAGAATTAGGTGGCAGGAACAAAGGCCATAAGAGTTAGCGATTGCAGATGGTCACGTATTTCTTCTCAGGCAACTCAATAATCCACTTTGCATTCCCCTCCCTTAATATCTGCTAGTCGTAATGCCCATGCCATGAAATAATTTTTATTATTCTAGTTATTTAACATATACAAACAAAAGTATTGGAACTTTTATGGACAATAAAACTCCCAATTTTGACAAAGCATAGTATCACATTGGTCCTTTAGAAAATTCGATGCAACTGTAAGTGTTAGATCTATCTAGCTTGCACTCTTTCTTGTACAGAGTGTATCATTTTTCCATTTTGATAAATAACATAAGAAGGATATTACACACAACCTACATGCCCACTAAGCTCTCGTGGTATATTGCTCTCAGTTCTAAATTCCATCGTTGTCCGATTCATTTGGTCCTCCTATTTCAGACAACATCTGAGTGTTGAGAAAGAGTATAAATTGAGAAACCCACGAAAGGTAGCTTTGTATTATTATTTTTGAAAAAGTATGATACAAAGGCAAGTTTTTATAAATAATTATTCTCTGTCACTTTCGCACGTGCTGGGGAACAGCGTGTGTATGAGAATGAATTTGTGAATATGAGATTGACAGAAATCTCTGTAAGAAATTCTGTTACTGAATTTATCATCAAAAGTGAATTAATCTGTGGTATGTTGTCCTAAACATATACTCCCTCCATTCCAAAATGTAAGCATTTGAGGCATTCAAATATTTGTCCAAAATGTAATCATTCCTAGGGATAAGACAAAATCTGATGGGTTGGTGGGTGGGTGAGGAATTGACGAGTTAGTGAAAAATGAGGGGTATATATTACTTTTCTCACCTTGACTATATTTTTATCTCGAGATTCTAGAAATTCTTACATTGTGGAACGGAGGAAGTATTGGACTTGTAAGTACAAAGTAGGGCAGTGAGACAATAAGTTCTGCTCAAGAAACTGAGATGTTAAAGAGAGGTAATAACACCGGAAGCAAAAAGTTCTGAGGAAGAAACTGAGGAGAAACAAACGTCACAGGGGGAATAGAATAACACCTGAAGCAAGCAACTAGAGAACGAGAGAGGTGAAAACAATCTGACCTGCAGCGCTCCTCTGCGACGTGGACGAGAGCCGAAGCCCCTCCAACTCCAACGCGCTCCATCTCAGCTCCCCCGTTCGGTCACGCTCCACAAACTCAGTCGTCGTCGTCGCCAGCGATGAAGTGCGCAGCAGCCTCGCCCTCCCGGACTCCAAATCCAGCTCGCCGTCGCTGCATCCACTGAACGACGCACTCCGTGAATGTATCGCCGGCAAAGTGCAGTCATCGTCGTAGTCTTCCCCCTGAAAGAGCACCTCGATCTCTATATCCGAGGACGAGCTCCAGCAGGATGACCTCGTCGACGGGCAGGCGCTCAGCGACGCTGCCAGCATGTCTCCGTCGCCACCAACGACGACGTTCGACACAAATTGTATGACAGAAGGGCTGCTGCCTGCTGACCACAGGGGGAGCCAGCACGAAATCCATGCTCCGACTCCGAAGAAAATGACAGACTCGGCTTCATGGCAGGGCTCTCACCCATTGAGCCTGGGATGGACTCCTGGGAGGAAGTCATTATTAAGAGTCACTGCCAATTGCAATGTGCACAGCTCGCAGTGATACTACTTGAAGAAACAGCTTTTGGTGCGCTGGTTGAGTAGTACAGAATTCAGATGGGGTTCGGCAAAATTAGTTTGCGTATATATGCAAGAGTACAGGCAGGGCTAGTGATGAGAAATGGGTGTAGTTGGTTACTTGATTTGGTAGGCCTATACTGGGTGCAGCGGGAACAGGAGTGGGTGGAGTTAGGAATTGACTCGTCATAATTCGTCTGTCAGAGGAGCTTTTAGTTGGCATAATGATAGGGTCATACTTCGGCTCTGGTTAGATAGCAAAATGCATGAGCTTTCTTTCCGCGGGCTAGCTAGTTGAGTCCACCCTGGCGCTTTTGTATTGTAGCTCCAGATTTGTTTGACCTATATATGAGTTCAGCTTTCGGTTAGCAGTAGCAACGTTTGGTTGCTCATTAGGAGTATTGGTTTTCTTGGCATAACTAAACGTTTTAGCTGATATTAAATCTTTTCGGCTCAAAACAATAGGACTAAGTTTGCTTACAGACTGGCCAGACCTGATCAGGGGAATCTGTGCGAAGGTGGTGACACACGCCGTTTTCATTGACGGTACCGTACCAACCTCCAACTCTAACGGCTGCCACCACGCCTCCTTCCTACATACCAGCCGTATTCATTTACAATTTCCTAGTTTTCAGTTAACTAGAATCTTCTTATTTAAAGAGAAAAATGGAGTCATCACATTAGTTCTCAATACCACAAAATTTCCACATTAAACTCAGAAAGTGAAAATATCTACGTAGTTCACTGGATTTTTACGAGGAATGGCTGGACTAGAATAATCGGAGGAAAAACAAAAACAAAATGTTTCCACACAAAATTGCAACTTTACTTAGAAAAAGAAATAATATAGGCATTTTGAGTGTACGAAAGTATAATGTATTAGACTAATATGGAGAAAATATTTGTCCAACAACTAGCTTTACAGAAATTATCTTTCCTTCTCTTCAGTCGACTTGAAGTTTTGGGAAACTTAAAATCAATAAGATTTGAGTTTTTTTGTCCTAAATATTGGATAGTAGTTTGATCCAACGGTATAGATCTGCTATCGAGAATCCACATATTGAAGTCAGTGTCGAGGGTAATATCATCAAAATAATAATTAATTTTATTTTCATAATATAAATGATATTAGTGATCTGAATAATCTTTGAGGGAGAGTACTTATTCCGTGATGGTAGTTTTATATTGAGCTGGTGTTATTTATCACATTTATCCTGTATGAAGCTGTGAGCAACTTCACTGTAAAAACTTATATGATACATATTATTCACATGTGAGGGATATCTAAGATGGTAAACGTTTTAAATTGCCAATGTTGATTTCAAGACATAGATGCTTAGTAAGCACCAGAGATGCTTAGTAACTCAACATCACGATGTCACAGGAAATGGTGCGGGCCCGCTATATATGAAGCATCTTTCAGATGTCCTGGTCCCATTAGCTGATTGTACACCCACTTAATTGACGTAGAAAAAGTCCACCTGTTATCTAGTTAAATTTTACCACAAGGATAATTCATTAACCAAATCTATCAATCCTTTTGGGCAAAATATTGCTAAGCACCTTTCACTATAACAAAAACTCACTATAGCCACGGTTGGAGGGCTCTACAGCCACGGTCGGACCCAACTGTGGCTAGGCTACGGATAATCATCTATAGCCTCGCAAACAAGGCCAACCCTATAGCCACGGTCGAAGTCTTCAACCACCACTATAGTGAAATTTTTTTAAAAGAAGCCTCGACGGGTCGAGTGGCCCTGCATGACCCGCCAGCCCAGCCGTTATGGAGCCACCACGCGCTGCCAGGAGAGGCGGATTTGGCGCCCCTTGCCGCCGCCCGTGGCCGCAAGCGAGGGAGCGGCCCCGGATCTAGCTGCCCCGCCGCCGACCATGGCCCGCCGGAGAAGGGGTGGCTCCGGATCCAGCCGCCCCTTGCCGCGCAGCTAGGAGAGAGGGAGGCGGCGCAACCGGTGGGCCTTCCCGCCACCGGCGTGGAGGAGAAGGGGTGGGAGGACGGGGCCGCGCGGATCCGGCCGTATCACGCCGCCGCTGCTCGCGTAGAGGAGGGGGCCGCACGGATCCGGCTCCCACCGTCGTCGGAGTGGAGGAGAGGAGGCGAGAGGAGGGGGCCGTCACATGTCGTTAGGGTGGGCGGAGAGGAGGGTACCGCCGCATGCCGGCGCTTTCAGGTCATACTAGGCTTATCATAATTATTAAAAAAGAGAGAGAAATGACTCTAGCTTGCTCAATAGCCGCGGTTCACAACATCAATTGTGGCTATTGTGACTTCTATAGCCACGGTTCACGAGCACCGTAGCCCATCTCCCACGGTAGTCGTGACCCGTTTTGCCTGTCGTGGCTACAAGTTTTTTGGAGGCATGACTATAGTATGCGATTGATATAGTGTTTGGACTTCGGATGATCAAACAACTTTTACTCTGTCATGTGCAGAAAAACCAAAGGTTACATTTATAAGCCTGGTCCTATAAGATCAATTTCTCCGGGAACAGGGCAAAAAGCCAGGAACATAGCACAGTGGATAGATTCTTTTTACCAAGAGTTGATCTTGTTGATCTCTACTGGTACACTATATTCGACTGACTTCATGCATACTGCATAGGCATTGATTGACATTCTTTCTTTGTTTTTTTAATTAATTATGATAAGCCAAGTACGACCTGAACTTTATTGATGCAAAATAGCAGTCACATCATTGGGTTGCGGGGCATCATCCACGGGGGGTCATCTTGACATAGTAGGCGGTTACCCTAGGCACGAAGCTCCAACATACGGAGGGGATCTCCGATCTTGTGGACCCAAAGAAGTACATCGGATGCAGCCTCGCGGGAAACAAAGGGCGGGGAAGGGACTGTTCCTGATGACATTACTATTCATACTCGTCCAAATGTTCCAAAGTATTGTCGTGAAAGATATGAAGCGTGCGTGGGATGGTCCATTGCTGGGGAGTCTGCTACATCGACCGTGTCGATCGGAGTCCATGATGAGCATGCAGGCAGTGGAGGAGCAGGTGATCTTGAGATTCCAAATCGGCACAACAAGGGCAGGTGCCAAAATCCACCTTGTGTTGTCGGTGTAGGAGCTCCCTTTTTGGCAATCCATCTTAGTGTATGAGCCGGAGGAAGTGTTTGCATTTTGATGGGAGGAAGTTGTACCAGATTTCAACCGTCTTAGTTTCCGTGGGGTGAACTTCCATGCAGAGGTTTGTACACGCCGAGGGCGTGGTAGGATTTCATGGTCCCTCTAGTGAATCTTCTATCCATGACTCCTGGTAGCACACCGGCCCCTTGGAATGTGACAACTAGTTGTTGACGTTCACTCCGTGTTGCCATGGATAGGCGTTGGGCTACGGTGGTCATCTATAGGTGTTGTCATGGAGGGCATCCGACCAAGGTAAAAAATCTCCGGCTAAGGAAATAAATAGTTTCTAAAGTAACATGTAATAGGAATAAAATAGTTCACGAGAGAAAGATGACTAATACAATAATACTTAATACAACAAAGTGCACTTTAGCGGCTATGGGTTCATTTAGCGGGCTAAATTACAGTCCATTTAGCGGCTAAAGCGGGATTTAGCCAGCTATTAGCGGCTCACAATGCTTAGCGGCAAAGTTGAAATAGCTTAGCGGTTCTTCCTCCTAGCAGCTATATCCAGCTATAGCGGAAGCTATAGCCGGAGATTTTTTCGTGGCATCCGACACAACAATACGTGGCTTGCTTACATTAGTAAAAAGTATCGGGAAAAGTTCTTATAGTGGTGCGGGGCCGATCCACTTATCATTCCTGAACGTCGAGCAAGACCTGTCACCCACGTGCACGTAAATGGAGGCTCGGAAGTTCGGTAGGATATGGTGATCCGTGCCTTCGAGACTTGAGTGTCGGACTCGGGTGTCCAGCCTATGTAGGGTCCCTAGATATCTCCTAGGCCCCACATCGTACAAGCGCTAGAACCAAGTTTGCCAAGATGTAGTCGAGGTACAAGTAGCTTGGTCCAAAATTTGCTTAAGAGGCACCTGGATGTGCGCATCCTCAATTTGCTAGGCCTCCTTTTTCTATTGGACAAGTGACCATGTCACACGCCCTTTGCATTGCCTGCTGCATTTGTCCTGTCCAGTCCATAGGAAGGCTCTATACTTCTGTGCAGTGATCAAGAGTCCCTTTCGGGAGAGACATAACAAATCGCATACACATGTAGTGAACTAGAGGTAGATTTGATGAGAGTTGTCCTACCTACTAGATTGAGGAGACATCCTTCCCAGCCCCTGAGGTACCTGTCGTGGTGGCAGATTAGGGGTTACATGTATGATAACTTTAGTTTTGTTGAAGACAACGGGAGGCCTAAGTAGGCCTACAGGAAGCACGGTGCCCGACAGCCGAGTAGGACCACCATGTCCGATGTGCCTATGCACCCACGTGCATGGGGACAAGTGTGCTCTTCTCGAACATGATGTAAAGATCTGTGATTGCATATAATTTTTCTGTTTTTGAGCTCAGCTAACTAAGTCTGGAAACACTGGGCATGTCAGGTCGGTGCATATCGGATGCCCGGATCTACCCCTTCATAGAGGCCGATTGGAGTCCACAAGCCTTTCTTCATTGAAACCATTTGTTGGGGGTCTAGCGTGGAGTTCGCTTCACGCGGAGCGCACGCCTCCATCCTGTGGTCCTCCAACGGCGAAGATGCCGACCACTCTCATTGTTGTCTCGCAGGCGAAGGGCAGGAGCCTGGGCGAAGTGTCTTCCCGCAGTGCCCTCCAGCCTAGCGGCAGCTAACCCGTCGTTCACGCGCGTCAAGAGGATTGTTCGTACTACCCTAACGCCCTTAAATTTAAATAAAATAAAATAAAATGAGTTTATGTTGTCCACGTGCTGCAATTTGGGCCCAATCAACACCCAACCCAATCCCAATACGTGGAAAGGAGAAATCAGCCAACCACATAATTGTTTGCACGTTCCCTCAAAAAAAATATTATATTGTTTGTACGAAGAAAAGAAACGGCGGCGCTCCACCATCGCTGCCTGCCGTTCGCTGCTTCGTCACCTACTCCAGGTTAGTCGATTCCCTCACCATTAAGGAAAAGAGATGTGTTACTCCTGCAGTCTGCACTCTCTACCCTCATTGCTAATTTACCCACCCTTTTGGTTGGAAGTGGTAGATGGTAGTCTCTCGTAGTGGATCAAGAGAGTAAAGAAAAACAGGACAAGGTCGTGGTCCACCGTAGGAGCAGCTGGATTGGTGAGTAATGGATGAATCAATCTATCCTTTAAGTTCTCTTTAGCAACAATGCCAGTTTAGCCTTGGGAATTGATTGAATTTTTGTGTTGCAATGTGTTCAACTCTATTCTGTTTTCGAGCAGCGGGGTTAAGCCTGATTCATAGGACATTTCTTCTGGTCGAATTTCACTACTGGTAGGTTCAGAGTTTGAGCTCTGTTTCTAGTCTGACGCGGCAGTAAATGCAATCTGTTTTCACTGTTTTAGAGGCCAAATCTGAGTAGGAGCTTTTAACTAAAGTTATAGAGAATTTCACAACCTTTCCAACGCATATTTATATGGATTTTTACGTGGAGTATTGTAGGAGTTATGGCAGTCTGAACCTAGCTGTCGAGTTCTGAATTTTTCTGATGAAACTGTTCTGAACATGGTTGTGTTCCTGTTTTGAGTGGCTATTTGAAAATACATTAGAGTCCAAATTAGTCCCTTTATCAAGTCTTGTAGTCCTATGTACCCTCTTTTTATAGAGTACTTGCATGCTTGATTTGGCTCACTCATTTGAGAGTTATGGTGTACCAAAGTCAGTGTCTTGTTGCTGTTCGACAGACTGTCAGTCACCTTGTAGGATCAGTTAGACTTAGTAAACATTGAAAATTAAATTTGGAAATGAGTACTAAAGCTGTACCTTGTTCCATGTGGATGCTTGTGGAATATTTTTTTATTATCATTGTTGTTATTGTTTTAATGCTATGAAAAAGACAAGGGGCACTGCTGCTGTTTATCAATTCGTTGTTTTTGTCGAATTGCGGGTTTGGGGCATGAGAACGCTTTGAATATTGATTGTAAATAATTTCTGGAATGTATACACTGAGATGTTTGTTCCAAAACAGGTGATTGTGCTCCGGGTCATCCGTAGTACTTTGGTCTTCGGTTGAGGCAAGTGAATGTAGCGGTGGCTTGCTACCGTCTTGCCTTGTTATTTTTGTCACCTACACCTTAATATTCAGAATCTTACCACTTAATCATAATCTGAATGTTGGTGATAAATGGAGGTTTATTTATGTCTTGTTGCTTATTTATTCACTTGAGGCATATTTTCTTATGTCTCTTATAAATGAAGTTGAAGTTGTGGAGGCACTTATTGTTATGAGGCATATCATGAGCATACATTTCATTTGCATACTTCAATAATAATCACAGTAATATCAATTGAATAATAAAAACACCTCCAAGATCATATAAGATCACCTCACATCCACAATAACATTTATATGTTAATAAATTCGATGAATGCATATGAAATACAATGCCATGACCACTTTTATGATGATTCATTTAATTGAATGCATACTCATGTTATGATGATTCATTTAATTTGTTGCTAGATTGAACTTGTGGTAATAGCTTGATAAAACAAATTTGTTTGCTGAGATTTTTATCTCACACTTGTATTGCTCTTTCTAGGTATCTGATGCTTGTTGGGGAGTTGGGAGTAGTGGCACACTTCACACATCATTATTTTAGATGCTTATAATAATTATACTAGAATAGTCTTGCCTATTTGTTGACGCCGGTTTTTGACCAAGGGACCCATTGTCAGCGACTATAGGTCAAAAGAAGGCCGGTGAGCAGAAGGCCGACGGCCGCTTGGGAGAGTAAAAGGCGCGTACCTCCCGGGAATCGTGCGCAAACGCCAACAGATGAGCATAACATTGATGGGCCTGGCCCACGTTGTAAAATTAGAAATAATAGTTTAATTTTGGAAAAAGATCTTAGTCGAGTTAGGAAATCGGCCCGAAGAGGGTCCGAGTAGGATTCTTTGTGCCGAGTATAAATACATACTCGGATGTAACATGTAAACTCGATTTACATCCAATACAACTTTCGGCGCATCGCCAAACCCTAATTTTCTGTCAAGTCTTTACTGTTTTCGCGCGGGATCTTCGGGGCTCCGGTCGACGACACGTTGGCTTGACAAGGTAATTATGTTGTCTAATTCTCGGCGCATTGTTCGTAATTAGATAGCTTAATTGCTAGTTATCCGGCGACCGGATCTGTTTTCGATCGGCGTAGTGAGTATCGGCCGGGATGAGTCAAGTTGACCTGGTCCGGGCTCGTGGTGGAGGTAGTTGACTTGTCCCGCCTCCCCGTTCCAGCCTTTGCTCACGGCGCCGATTGGCTCGGATCTGGTCGTTCGAGTCACGTAGCTGCTATGAGAATTCTTCTATATCTTGGCCGATTCGATCGTGCGGATTCGGCTTGACGTGTCCCGTGTTTGCCTTTGCGATAGTTGACTTGTCCTAGGCGCATGTAGCCGATTGGCTAGGGTGTAGACTTACTTTCATAGTTAAGACGTTTATGATTGTGCTTGTCCTGAATCGGCCGGGCGTGCGCGGTCGTTAGACTCGGTCCAGCCGCGTGCCATCGGCTGACTTGTCCCGTTGGAGCGACCGGTCGATTTGGGATCTCGTGTGGTTGTATTTGTCTTACTCGTTCTTTCGGAGTGTTTAGCCGATTGCTTATCACGTTCATTAAGCTGTTTTATGTTTAATTAATGCTAAACCTGTTAAAGCTGCTTTTGAACCCGAGTTACTAAGTATGATCTTATTGATCATCATTATACCTTTGGACAGATCTAAATAATTCACCGATATAATCAATGGCAGAATCGGCCGCATACCCGATCGGCCGATTCACGGATCTGATTGATGATTAAACTATCCTCTTGCTACCAAACTAATTACATCCTATTAATAATTGCTCTGTTTACATTGTACTCGATAACACATCCCCGCAAAGTCTTAATGATTTGGTCGTTTACCGACGAAATCGGTCGCTAGTCACCGATCGCATGTTATAGCATCGGCCGATTTCGTATCGTTTGTACCACGCTTCGTTTGCCTAACATTTAATACATAAATGGATGGGCCGTGCTGTTCTCTCGTTCATGGCCGATTTTGTCTATCTTACGCCGTGATCGGCCATGGCTGCACATCGGTCTATCCGGGCCGATGACCTGGAATTTTACACTCTTTTATTGTCTTTGTTGGTTTGCAGGAAAACCATCCGGCACGCACCAGCGCACACGAACATCGGCGAGTTGAGCCGGTCCGTTGGGAGCACAGGATTCTGCGTCAGCTGGAATTTCGGTGGACTCTCCGGACGACGGTGTGTCGGCGACTTTTGACGTCAACACACTTTTTGGCACGCCCGATGGGACAAAAGCAACCAAGATCAAGATGTCGTACATGCAGGCAGTCGGGGAGGACGGAACACCAATGGTCGATGCCGAGAATCGGCCGATTTTCGTTCCAGTCCCTCTCGAGACGGATGGCAAAGGCCATGGGGAAGTTTCGATGACAACACACTTTCGGCCTGGGGGAAGATGACGACGTAACAAAAATTGCAGTACCAGGAATACTTGGCCGAAGCAATGAAAAAGTACTTTCAAGCCCCGATAGCTGACACGTGGCGAGTGGCCACAAAAGGAGACTTCCTCGCATTCTCGCATCCGGAAGAACTAAACCAAATCAAAGCCCGAGACTCGCCGGATGCCAACCAACTCAGTGATATGGTCAACTCGTCCGTTCATCATGCCCTAATCAATCAATCGGGCGTGTTGACCAACACCATCGGGAATTTGATCAAGGACACAATTGATGGTAGGCTGTTCATCGAAGGGTATTCTGGACCTGCATACACTCAGCCTTTCGGCACTCCTCGTACGGTCGAATCAGGGAATTAGCCTCCGCAGTACCATACCGCAGAAGGGTTTCAGCCTCGTACGGCATGCCACCTCACCTATGGCCTGGCAAGGACAATGCAAATGCAAGTACCAGTGCAACCCAGCCAGGCAAAGAGGATGACAAGTGGCCCCAAGAAGTCGGTAACGGAAGAAGGCAACAGACAAGATGTACAACAGCCGACTTCGAGTTGGGGGCAGCAATCAATGTGGCAGCGGTCCCACGGATGGCACAAGCAACCCAATTTCTTCTACGTACCAAATATCGGCCCGAGTGGAATTGAAAACTCACCTACTATAGTACGGCCGATATCCGGTATTCCACAGCCAACCGCTGGGGACAGGGATTCATGATCGGACGGCCGATCCAATCGGCCATGAATTATGGAATCGCTCCGCAGACATTATTCCCGGCTACTAGCACTGGGATTTCCGGGAACGGTCGGTTGATACACCCAACTCGGGGACAGCCCAATACAGCTTATATGACGGGGACCGGATCAGCAACTCGCTGGACCCAATGATATGAATAGCCTCATGGCTAAAATCGCCGATATGATGAGAGATCAATTCGATTTGAAGCCTAAGGAGAAGAGTGCATTATATCGGCGACCTTACCCCGATCGGATGGATTCCGTGGCTTTACCCAATAAATATAAAATTCCTGAGTTTTCCAAATTTTCCGGGCAAGATAATACATCGACTATGGAGCACATCAGCCGATATGACGCACAGCCTTGGTGAGGCGTCTACTCAGGAGGCTTTGCGGGTCGAGTTATTCCCACTCGTCATTGTCCTGGATCGGCCTTTTCATGGTTTGCTTCGCTGTCGCCCGGTTCTATTCAAAGTTGGGCCGATCCGGAGAAAAGGTTTCACTCGTACTTTTTACGGGCATCACCGAGCTTAGTTTGTCCGATTTAATGGCAGTAAAACAGAAAACCGGGGAATCGTAGCTGATTATATACGTGAGGTTCGAGACTCGAGGGGACGATGCTACAACCCGAACTCGACAGAGCAACAGCTTGGCCGAAATTGCTTATGCGGGGTTATTCTCCAACATCAAAGAAAAGTTTACCCCACATGAGTTTGATGGGCTGGCACAGCTAACACGAAGGGCAGTTGGCCAGGAAGAGAATCTCCACTCACCAGAATCGGCGATATCGGGTAGCTTATGCTGATTTCGACGGAGAAGATGATGAAGAGGAAATTAATGCAAGTGGAGTGGACTAATAACAAACGGCCGATATTTTCTCCGCATGTCAATCCTAAAGAGAGAAAATATGATTTTGATTTATCTAAGGCCGACGAGATATTTGATCAGCTGTCGTGGAAAAGAAAATTCAGCTTTCGCCTCATCACATGATTCCTACGCCGGAGGAGTTGAAGAAAATGGCTAAGTGGTGCAAATGGCATGGAAATTCACATCATAACACCGTTGATTGTTATGCTATGAGAGATGAGATCCGAAGGCAGTTGACGAGTGGGATATTGCGAGCAGCTGATGTGAAGAAGAAGATGAAAGTTGATGGGCACCCTTTCCCTACTAATACGATGTACATCAATACCATCGGTGGTGGATCAGCTGGTTTCATACGCCGATATGAGAGGAAGAGGGAGAGGGAAGAAAGAGATCAAGTGGCACATGAACAGGAATCTATCAGCCAAAGTCAGCAGACATGCAAAGCGTGATCCGCCGAGAAGATTTTGACCCACACCGGGATTGTCCTTTCTTTCAGCATCGCTGGGACCGAAACATGAAGCTTCCATCTATCGAGAACCGTCCGCAGTGCACCGGCCGGGAAGAGTATCGTGACGTCGGGTCATCAAATTACCAGGGACGGCCGATTGATCGCAACTATGAATCTCGACAATCGGCCCCCGTAAGAGCAATCGACTACGATCACGGGTATGATGAACGAAGATACGTAGTGCCAAAGAGAACCTCTCGTTCACGATCGATCGGGGCCAATAAATGATGAAGAAGAGTTCGATTACCAATACCATGAAGATTCGAGAGGTGATCAAACCGAGAACGAAGGTCGAGTAGTGCTCCGATGGTTTGCTCAAAGAAACCCAAAAGAGGAGGCTTCAAAGAATGCGTTGTCGAGAAATCAAGGGTGGGCGCCATTACGGAGATGACCAAGATGATGAGCCCAAGCCCAAGAAGCAATGGAGGCCGAAAGTGCGGTCTCGAGTGGTACGGGCTGAAGCCGCGGTGAATATGATGTCACCGATGCCCGGGATTGTCGGATCGGCCGATGAAAATTCGGCTGAAGAAGAACCAGCTTGGGGAAACTTCGGAGATTCTCGTGGACGCCGGAATCAGCGGTATTTGATAAGCCGGTCAACTCGATCATTTGCACCTCAAGGCATTGTACATTAGCGGCTATGTCAATGGGTCGCCGATGAGGAAAATGTTGGTCGACGGAGGAGCGGCAATCAATGTCATGCCGATTACTACATACCGCAAGCTCGGGAAGACGCCGGAAGAAATGATAAGGGCTAATCCGACGCTCAAGGATTACAGCGGGAGAAGCCAAGATGTGCGTGGGGCCGCAATAATGGAGATCACCGTGGGAAGCAAAACCATACCCACCACTTTTTTCATCATTGACGGGAAAGGTGCATACACAACTTTGTTAGGGAGAGACCGGATTCATGCCAATTGTTGCATCCCCTCAACCATGCACCAGTTGTTTGATTCAATGGGTCGGCAACAAGGTCGAAATCGTGCGGGCCGATAAGTTCCGTAACCATTGCAACCGCCGATTTCGAGTTTGCTGGTCTAGAGAGCTTGCCTTGTTTATCGGGCACGTATTGGGATGCGGAGGCCATAAACATCACAGTATGATGGAGTTATTGTGACCGGGGGTCGGCACTCCCGGCTACTCCGATGGGCCCCACAGAGAATTGACTGGACAATCGGCCGATCGATGTACACACCGAAGACATGGTGAGTCGGCCGATTGATGAACCGGAAGACGGGAAATTAGGCCACGGTTTTGTGTCGGCCGATGAATTAGAAGAAGTGGATATAGGGAATGGAGCCAAGCCTCGACCGACATATATTAGCAAGAAATTGTGTAAAGAAGTAAGAGATGAATTGGTGGCCTTATTGGAAGAATTTAAGGATTGTTTTGCTTGGGATTATAGCGAGATGCCTGGACTCAGCCGATCGATTGTTGAACATCGGTTGCCCACTAAACCCGGATATCGACCATATAAGCGTGGGGCTCGTAAGATTGACCCTAGGTATTATGAAGCCGTCAAAGAAGAGATTATCGGATTGTATGAAGCCGGCTTCATCAGGCCATGCCGATATGCGGAGTGGGTTTCTAGTATTGTGCCGGTGGAGAAGAAAAATGGAAAGATGCGGGTCTGCATTGACTTCAGGAATTTGAATAAGGCAACTCCGAAAGATGAGTATCCAATGCCAAACGCCGATTTGTTGGTTGATGCAGCCGCCGGCAACAAAATTTTGAGCTTTATGGATGGAAATGCTGGGTATAATCAGGTTTTTATGGCCGAGGAAGATATATCGAAAACGGCATTCGGATGCCCTGGGCGTTGGGATTATATGAGTGGGTTGTTATGACCTTCGGCTTAAAAAATGCTGGTGCCACGTATCGTAGGGCCATGAATTTTATATATCACGATTTGATCGGCCGATTGGTGGAAATTTATATTGATGATGTCATGGTGAAATCAAGATCGGTTGGAAGTCATGTGGCTGATCTCGTGGAAGTGTTGAAGAGGACGAGACAATACGGATCGAAGATGAACCCGCTCAAGTGTGCGTTTGGTGTCTCAAATTGGACAATTTCTCGGGGTTTATTGTGCATGAAAAGGGAATTGAAGTCGGCCCTAAGAGTATTGATTCTATCGGAAAGTTGGAACCGCCGACGAACAAGACGAAGCTCCAGTCCCCGATCGGCAAGATTAATTTTATTAGGCGATTTATCTCAAACTTGTCCGGCCGACTTGATGTGTTTACGCCATTATTGAAGCTCAAGGCCAGCCAAGAGTTTCGGTGGGAGCCGATCCATCAAAAGGCTTTAGAAGATATCAAGAAATATTTGGTGTCCCCACCAGTGATGGTTCCGCCAAAGTCGGCACACCCTTTAAGTTATATTTATCGGCCGATGATAGGTGCATCAGCTCAGCATTGACTCAAGAGCAGGAGGGAAAAGAGCGGGTCATATTTTATCTCAGCCGCAAACCGATTGATGCAGAAACACGGTATCCGTAAGTGGAAAGGTTATGTCTCTGTCTCGTATTTTTCATGCACGAAATTAAGGCATTATCTCGTTGGCCGAAGAATGTACCGTCGTTTGCCAGTGCCGATGTCGTAAAGTATATGCTATCGGCTCCGGTCCCCAAAGGCCGGTTGGGCAAATGGATGTTGGCAATTGCGGAGTTTGATTTAGGCTATGAATCGGCCAAAGCAATGAAAGCACAAGTATTGGCTGATTTAGTGGTGCAACACGGTGAACACTCGCCGGATATGTTGAACCGATGCCATGGACGGTGTTCTTTGATGGTTCGATTTGCAAAGAAGGAAGTGGAATCGGCTTGGTTGTTGTGTCGCCTCGGGGGCAGTACGTGGATACTCTATTACAGTAGAGGCGTACACCAACAACCAAGTCGAATACGAGGCAAGTATTAAAAGGATTGGAATTACTCATCGATGCCGGGGCTGATTTTGTGGAAATTTTCGGAGATTCCTTGTTGGTTGTGAGTCAGCTGGCCGATGAGTATGAGTGTAAAGATGGAATATTGTTGCAATATCATAGAAAGTGCCGAAGTTAATGAAAAGGTTCAAGTGTGTTAAAGTCAGCCATATACCAAGAGAGCAGAATTTTGAAGCAAATAACTTGGCTCAGCTTAGCATCCGGATATCGGCTCGCCGAAAACAGCTTAGAGATAGCTGATATTGAAGAAGCCGATTGGCGTACGGAAATTCGAAAATTTTTGAGCAATCCATCCCAACCTACAGATAAGAAGATAAGATATAAAGCTTTAAAATATGTTCGTTGGATGATCGACTATTTTTCAAGACAATTGATGGGGTGCTTCTCAAGTGTATTGATGACACCGAGGCAAAAGTGGTAATGAGCGAAGTACATGATGGGATTTGCGGAACGCATCAATCGGCCCATAAGATGAAGTGGCTGCTAAGGCGAGCTGGTTATTACCGGCCGACAATGTTGGCCGATTGTTTCAAATATTACAAGAGTTGCCAAGACCGCCGTAAATTCGGGCCTATACAGAGGGCGCCCGCATCGGCTATGAATCCAAGAATCAAACCTTGGCCGTTCGTAGGATGGGCTATGGATATGATCGGCCGGATAAATCCAGCATCGAGCAAAGGGCATCAGTACATATTGGTAGCTACAGATTACTTCACAAAATGGGTTGAAGCAGCGCCCTATCGTAAAGTTTCGACGGCCGACGTGATAACGTTTGTTAGAGAGCATATTATTTATAGGTTTGGGATTCCAGAGACAATCACAACAGATCAAGGATCAGTATTCACGTCGGACGAATTTCAATCTTTTGCTGATGAGATGGGAATTAAGTTGATTAATTCATCGCCGTATTATGCCCAAGCCAATGGACAAGTCGAAGCGGCGAATAAGAGTCCGATCAAGTTAATCAAGCGGAAAATACAAGAGTATCCTCGTAAGTGGCACATGAAATTGATGGACGCTTTGTGGGCTTATCGTATGTCACGGCATGGAGCTATGCAAGTTGCGCCGTATCAATCTGGTATATGGGCACGAAGCCGCATCGCCATGGGAGACAGCTATCGGCTCCGAAGGATTGAGTTGCAACAAAAGCTTTCGGCCGATCAAGTACTACGGATTGATGATGGATGAATTAGAAGATGTAGTACAAAATCGGCTGGATGCATTGGAAAAAATAGAGCAGAATAAGGCGAGGGTTGCCCGCCATTATGATAAGAAGGTTGTGCAGAAACAGCTTTAAAGAGGGCGATTTGGTCTCGAAGCTTAGGATGCCGATCGGTGTGAAAGACAATCGGTTTGGTAAATGGTCGCCTAATTGGGAAGGACCTTATTTGATTAGCCGATCGGCACCGGGTAATGCATATATTTTGAAAGAGTTAGAAGGGGAAGAATTCGGCCGAGCACTTAATGGAAAGTATTTGAAGCTGTATTATCCTAGTATTTGGATTAACTCATAGTGTTCGGTCTAAAAGAGATTACAGCCGATGTCGATGCACATCGCTTGAGATGGCCGATATCGGGAGTATCGCCCTTAGCCCAAAAAAAATGTGAAAGAAAAATACAGGAAGTAACCGATAAATTAGCCGATGTTTAAACGTCGCCTTCGGATGGCCGATATGATTGTATATCGCCCTTAGTGCGAAAAATATTAACAACAAATGGTGTCCAAAATCCTATTACACCTAAGCATAATCGACGGCCTCGGCACGGGACAAGAAGTCTTGGATGGCAGATAGTGCGCGGGCCAGACATGGAGTCGAGTTTGGCCATGATCGACAAGTCATCCTCGATGGAGCCGATATCGGCGTGAGCTGCAGCAACCATCTTCTCGGCCGCTTGAATTGCTTCGTCCGTCGTCTTCTCGCCGAGCCGCCACGTCAGCCGACAACCGTGCAATAGTGGCTTCCAAGGCCGCCGCCGCCTCCTCCTTGAGAGCTGGCGATGCTCTCAAATCGGCAATCTCCTGGTTGACTACCCGCAGTTCATCCCGCCGATTTGAGAGTTGCTCTTGCATCTCCCGGGTCTTCCGAACCTCCTCCTCGAACGCTTGATGGATTCCTCGGCAAGTAACGCGGCTTGCTGCTGCTCCGCGTGGCGAGCCGTACGCCGCCGGGCACGGGTGAAGTCCATCTCGCCGCACTCCATGTATGCCACACGGTGCGAGCATCGCGAACATCCTCTCGGGAGCTCAGTCCGGACCTCCAAGTACCGGGCCCTTATGGGGTGGGCGTCGGCCACCAAGCGATCAACCGAAGAAGCCTCAAGCCTCGCGCGCGATTTCGGTCATGGTGGTAAGACCAGAAGCTGATACCAAAATCGGCGCAGAGACGAGGGAAGCCGAGCGCCCGAAATTCCAAGAGAAATAAAATGAAGCTAATGAACAGCAGTGAATCAAAAAGGAGATAGTAAAAACAAACCCGTGAAGCGTCGATGCGAAGCGGCCGGACGTCTATCGGCCGCGCCATGGAACCAGCAGGTTCGTGTGTTCCAATCAGCTCTCGGCCGGCCGATCCCCCTTCATCGCGGCACCATCGGAGGCAGCATCGGGCATATAGCCAGCTTGTTCAGTATCGGCGGGCTCATCGGCCGACTCATCGGCAGCAGTATTTACAGGAGAAGCTGCGGGCGGCTCCCGGCCGGCCGATTCTTCGACAGCGAATAGTGTCTTTGGGGAAGCGATGGGCGACACATGGGCCGCTTGTTCAACTTCGGCGGCGACCTCGAAGACGCAGGCCGATCCAAGCGAGTTGAACTCTCCGTAGGATTTGGATCGGCTCGGCTTGGTGTGACTTCGAGATCCGGAGCTGTTTGAATCGGCGTCCCGGCCCGTGGAGGAGTCGACGAGCGGATCGGCCCGTCGGGTGTTGGAGTCCGGGCCCGAGGAGGAAGAACCGCCGGTTCCTCGCTAAGAACTCATAGTTAGACAAGCATATGCAGTGAAAAAAGGGATCAGCAATCATACAATAATAACCTCGACGCGGCGGAGATGGATCATCGAAATAGTCCGGTCTGGACGGGCGTACAGTGCCGCTTCACCGGCGCGCGGTGTCGCTTTAGGGCTTGAGTCGGCCCTGCAGCTGGCACGTTAGCCTTTCTCTTGCTGGGGACGGCCGTTTTAGTCTTGGCCTTGCGGGCAGCTGGTGCCCTCGACTCATCGCCGCAAAAGCTTGGGCGGGAGTGCGATCGGTGAAGCCGATATTTGGAGCAATTGGGCTCGGCATTAAGTATGCAATCGGCCGGCCATCGAAACTCGGGTCGGCGGCTCCTCCGTGTCCGATCGAAAAGAATATACAAGGGTGAGCATTTGGAGTGGCCGATTTCATTTACAAAATCGGCCTTATAAAATAAATCGATTACACATACCTCGGCGAAAGCTTCACTCAGGACTAAGCCGGAGAAGAAGGAGGCGGTATTCCGGCCGCGGAGGTGCCGGTTCCACTCGCCCCACCAACGGTCAAAGAGGCGAGTACTTCGGGCGCCGGGAAAATCCGGCTAAGTCGCCGGTGACGACATCGGCGGTGCGGCCGACGAGCCAATTCCACCGAATGGCGTTGTCGACGGTAGCTCGCGCCTTTATTTGCCCCACATAGAAGAGGTCGGGGGCAACCGGCCGAAACCGAGTTGGCGGGCTGCCACCGACGGGTGGTAGAACTCATAGGAGCAGAAAGCTTTGCTCCCGGCAATGAGTCCCGTCGGCAGCAGACGAGGGCGGAGACAGGTGGTGAAGATCTTGACCGCTTCCGCGTCGGCCGTCGGGAAGGTGGGGTCGATCAGGAAAGGAGTGTCATACCCCTTCTCGAAGAAATCAATGTACGGGTACCAATCCGTACTTTCGTTGTTGAGGCCCTTGTAGAGGGCGGCGAACCAATATGCCAAGGTGTCATCCGACATGGCCGCCCCGGTGCCATGGACAACGCTTCCCCGAAAGAGATACATCGGCTGGATCGGGCGTGGCCGATTCGGCATGATTGCCGGGGAAGGTGAGAACACCGAGGTCCGGATCGATGGCCTTGGTGGTATGAAGGGACAACCACATTTGGATGAACCACCAAGGGCCTCCCGTGTTCTTGACCGATCGGCCGGAGCGCAACTCCACCGAGACTTGGTGAAGAAGGAGGTAGGCCGATCCCGGAAGATACTTGCCCATAGGGAGGGCATGGCTGTCGGCCAGTACATCGGCCATCGGCGAGAAGTTGTTTGTGGGGCTCACGCCGACCCCACAGAAGAAGAAGTGGTCAAGCCACATGTTGAGGAAGGCAACGTGCTCGCGGCGATCGACCGAGCCGTGCCCTTTGTTGTAGGTCTCGGATGTAGTTCTTCCAACCCCCGGTGTCCTTAGGGTTGATCCGATGGGAGGACTTAATGCGGATGGCGTCCGGGGTGGCCTCCGCTCGTGATATTCAAATCGGCCAACATGACCGTGTCCAGGAGGGTCATGGTAGCCGGCCGTGGCCGAACATGAAAGAGTTCAAGGCATCCGACCGCAGGTAAGAAGCTGCCACCAGCAACGGTTCGTTCTTGTGGTGGTCGGCCAAGGAGAGTTTGATGGCGTGGGCAATGCCGATATTGGCCCAACCTTGCCGATGGACGGCCGATACTCGGTTATACCAATCGCGCCATCCGGCGACGGGAGTCGGCCATGACCTAAAACTATTGGCCCACTCGGTCGGTAAAGGAGACTATTGCCGAAACGGGACCCGGTTCGTTTCGGCACGTATGAGATCCGTGGGGTCGGGATCACCCATGGGGCCCAAAAGGAAGTGAGTGGGGATATTGGATGGGATGGCGACTTGGTTCCGGATTTCCTAAAAACAAGGAATAGGGCTAAAATGAGAAACGGAACGGAAAGGAAATAGATCGTGAAAATGAACAAGAACAAGAACATGAAGAAAATTGCAAAGGTAGAAAAGAGAGATGCTCGAATGTACATTACCTCCGGAACGGCGTTGGTGGTAGCAACGACGCGGTCGTGCGGCGGCAGCCGCAACAAGCAGCAATAGCAGGATTCATGGTCGCCGGAGGAGAAAAGACGGCGGCGGCGCAGCTGAAAGGTTGAAAGGGCTCGAGAAGGCAAAGGTCGCTAGGGCAGATGAAGACGAAAGCCAAGGAGAGGAAACAGATGGGAATGACCAGGGGTGGCCCCGGGTTTTATGGAGAAGTGACGGGCAGTAAAACCGGCGCGGTAAAAGAGGATAAATCGGTCCGACGCATGCGTTGCATACCCCGGACCGGGGGACATGTGTTGACGCGGGTTTTTGACCAAGGGACCCATTGTCGGCGACTATAGGTCAAAAGAAGGCCGGTGAGCGTAAGGCCGACGGCCGCTTGGGAGAGTAAAAGGCGCGTACCTCCCGGGAATCGTGCGCAAACGCCAACAGATGAGCATAACATTGATGGGCCCGGCCCACGTTGTAAAATTAGAAATAATAGTTTAATTTTGGAAAAAGATCTTAGTCGAGTTAGGAAATCGGCCCGAAGAGGGTCCGAGTAGGATTCTTTGTGCCGAGTATAAATACATACTCGGATGTAACATGTAAACTCGATTTACATCCAATACAACTTTCGGCGCATCGCCAAACCCTAATTTTCTGTCAAGTCTTTACTCGTTTTCGCGCGGGATCTTCGGGGCTCCGGTCGACGACACGTTGGCTTGACAAGGTAATTATGTTGTCTAATTCTCGGCGCATTGTTCGTAATTAGATAGCTTAATTGCTAGTTATCCGGCGACCGGATCTGTTTTCGATCGGCGTAGTGAGTATCGGCCGGGATGAGTCAAGTTGACCTGGTCCGGGCTCGTGGTGGAGGTAGTTGACTTGTCCCGCCTCCCCGTTCCAGCCTTTGCTCACGGCGCCGATTGGCTCGGATCCGGTCGTTCGAGTCACGATAGCTGCTATGAGAATTCTTCTATATCTTGGCCGATTCGACCGTGCAGATTCGGTTGACGTGTCCCGTGTTTGCCTTTGCGATAGTTGACTTGTCCTAGGCGCATGTAGCCGATTGGCTAGGGTGTAGACTTACTTTCATAGTTAAGACGTTTATGATTGTGCTTGTCCTGAATCGGCCGGGCGTGCGCGGCCGTTAGACTCGGTCCAGCCGCGTGCCATCGGTTGACTTGTCCTGTTGGAGCGACCGGTCGATTTGGGATCCGTGTGGTTGTATTTGTCTTATCGTTCTTTCGGAGTGTTTAGCCGATTGCTTATCACGTTCATTAAGCTGTTTTATGTTTAATTAATGCTAAACCTGTTAAAGCTGCTTTTGAACCCGAGTTACTAAGTATGATCTTATTGATCATCATTATACCTTTGGACAGATCTAAATAATTCACCGATATAATCAATGGCAGAATCGGCCGCATACCCGATCGGCCGATTCACGGATCTGATTGATGATTAAACTATCCTCTTGCTACCAAACTAATTACATCCTATTAATAATTGCTCTGTTTACATTGTACTCGATAACACATCCCTGCAAAGTCTTAATGATTTGGTCGTTTACCGACGAAATCGGCTGCTAGTCACCGATCGCATGTTATAGCATCGGCCGATTTCGTATCGTTTGTACCACAGTTCGTTTGCCTAACATTTAATACATAAATGGATGGGCCGTGCTGTTCTCTGTTCATGGCCGATTTTGTCTATCTTACGCCGTGATCGGCCATGGCTGCACATCGGTCTATCCGGGCCGATGACCTGGAATTTTACACTCTTTTATTGTCTTTGTTGGTTTGCAGGAAAACCATCTGGCACGCACCAGCGCACACGAACATCGGCGAGTTGAGCCGGTCCGTTGGGAGCACGGGATTCTGCGTCAGCTGGAATTTCGGTGGACTCTCCGGACGACGGTGTGTCGGCGACTTTTGACGTCAACACTATTGGAGTTTGTGGTTTATTTTGTGGTGTGGATGTCAAACCTTTCTAGTGACTCACTCTTTTATTTGCTAGGATGTTTATTAATGCTAGTGTGATACTTATATAAACTATTATTGCTATTGCTTCCATGTTGGTTGTGTAAGTACAAAGGAGGTGCTACCGAAATTTCTTTTTATTATGTTCGGTGGTTGAATGTGTAGTTTTAGTAATATTCTGGAGTGTTTGTGGATTTCGGGGTGTTACATTGATGGAGTTGAAAGCCCCAAGGAAATCATGTTCGAGCGGATGTTTTCCTCTTGTGGTAGCATTGCACAGCTCCGTGGCATAGACAATGTTTTCCGTGATGCATCAGCCCTTGAGGAACCCTGTCTGATCATTGTGAATGAGTGTTGAGAGTAGAGGCTGTTGCCTATTGGTCATATATTTCGTTGCAAGCTTGGGGAGTTCTGCAGGGAGCTTGGATGAAAGTTCTTAGGGTGGAAGGCATGTTCTTTCTTCGGAATGAGTACCACGTATGCTCTGTTGATCCCTCGCAAGTCAGCCATTCCTGGTAGAAATCCAGCATGTAGCCTTCTACGTTTGCCTTGAAATAGGCAGTGTGATTATCTTGTGCTGCTCAGTGATACTACATATTCGTGCAACTCCAACACACATTACAGCTCCTCGTGCGTCACACCCCTCCAGCGTTAGATCGATCCCTACTGCCATTGAAAAAATCAGTCATGACCACAATTTCACACAAATTATTCTCTTGACTATCGAGTCCAACACAGGGATGTACGGCACTCATGACGAGTTATATGTTCTTGACAATCTCGTCAGTCTAACTCATGCACAGCCTGCCTGCTTTTGTGTTAGCTATCATCACATTCCCATTCTGGCTGACCCACTGTGAAACCTCACAAAAGTTGGCTTAACGCAGCTGTGTTCAAAGTGGGCAGAAAAATATAATTATCGCAGATTTATTCTTGTGGAAAGGGAGAAACTCTAAAGGCTGTAGAGCAATTTGATCTGCCGATGTGACCAATCAGTGGGCATCTTATCTTCATTTCTGCATCCTATAAGCTAGCTAGCTAGCGAAGTAGAGATGCGGCTGCCGTGGACTGCACTAGTTACAATTGCAAGGATCATGCTTTTCTGCGACTTGATGTCACAGGACATAATCCAACAGATTGGAACTACTTAACTAGCTAGTAGTTTCCCTATAGCTAGCAAGTAGCAACTAATCTATGGTGTAGTTCAGACATGCTGTTGCTTTCATATATGTGTCCCAATCAGACAATTATTCTACATTTATTTAGCAAAAGATCACTTTATCTTGCGATAGAGTTAGCAAAGATCAAACAGCTAATTTAGTTCAGTAACTACTTTTTTGACAAACCCTTGGTGGGACATGTGAAGCGTATGGGTATTCACCTCGCTCGACAACTTTAGGAACTCTACGAGGCGACTGTCCTTTAGGGAGTAAAATGGTGTACTATAGCCCCAGTTAAACAAGCACGCGCAGGACAGCGCCAAGGAGGCACGCTTCCTTCAACGCAATCGCACGACAAATCCTTACGTAACATAATAATTGGATGACTATAAAGAGTTCGTGTTGACTTCGTTCACTGATTTTGTGAAATTTTATCGAGACACCTGTGACCACTTTTTTTTGAAAGAACTGGAGGGGCAAAAAGCCCCTACAGAATTTTATTAATAATTATATAGAACTGTACAAAAGCAAAAAGGGAAAGAACTAAACAAAAGGCTATCAGCTAAGCCCACTGTGTAATCCATTGTTTCAGCCGCTCTGAATGCTTAGATTTAGCTCGATGTTGGGCAACCAAACCAAGCTCCTTAAGGAAGTAAGATCTACAATTTTCCACTGTTGGATCCTCATTGTTAAAGATCCAATCTAAAATATTAAAACGTGTGCCTTCTCTCGTAAAATAGACACTCCACGTCACTAAAAAGATTTCAACCGTTGGATCTCTCTTCTAACGCACAAGAACCGTTGATATCCACTCGCAATCTTACACTTAGCCCCCTCACTGAACTATATATCAACCCGCCATCCTCCCACCTCCGCCCCTCACTTCTTATATTTAGCCCCCATTATAAAAAATATTTTATTACACATACACCTCATTCTCATTCATATTGCTACAAATAATTCCCATTAGCATATTTGACTATTATATTATAATCAACAAAAGTATGTATTTTTCTAACCATTTATTTCATAAATGAATAAAAGATAATTTTTATTAGTGCTTGCATGGGAACCTTTATAATTAAAGTAAACATTTTTTATATTCATACATATATATCTTGCTTTCATTCATATAATCACAAATGCTTTACATTAACAAATAATTCATATTAGGGGATGTATTACAAAGTTCTCTAAATCATTTAAGAAAACTTTATAACTAATGTATAATAGGATATAGACATGTAACAATCATACATATGTGGCATATTGTTATAAGAGTTTAGGTTCAGAAAAGTTAATACATATAGCAATGGTATATTCAAACTCTACGGAGCATCAATACTCGTGTGTGAACGGTATCCACTGTCCAAGAATCGGCTTGAAGTGTGGCCGGCGTTTCAGTGAAGGTTGGCCACACACAAAACTGGAGCGAACTGCATTTGTTCTCTCTTCTTTCCAAACCATGTACAGTAAACCTAGCTACCTTGTTGCGCAATGACAAAGAAGCTCCTGCAGTATTGTGACTTTACGGCAATCTTATGTCAGTGAAATTATGTCTTAAAGAAAATGTCAGTGAAATTAGTATATACCATATTGAGTGGCAGGGTTACCAAATTTATTTCAGCATCTGCGTTAGCTGATGAGCGTTGAACACCAGTTACTAAGTCATTTAATTTGACCGGCTTAGGTCAGTCTCAGTGGGAGTTTCATTAGCATTAAATAAGGTGCCACATAAGTAAAAGAGGTGACGTGGCATAGCAATTAATATGAAACTGGACAAATAGGTTTCATAGGGATGAAACTCATTGGGCACTGTTTCATAGGTATGAAACTGCATTGAAACTCCCATTGAGAGCATAGAGTTTCATCCCAACACGTTTTGACCAATCTCAATGCAACAAATAGATATTCAATTAATGCTATAAGTTGCCTATGAAACCGTGAGATGAAACTATGCATTGAGAGAGACCGTTTCATACATCAAACTAAATCTTCAAATCTGATGTGGCACTCTTGGAAACAGTGAGATGAAACTTTACATTGAGACTGGCCTTATGTGGAGGCTTCTGATTAAATCAATCAAACAACTGAATATTTAGACATTTCTTGTCTTTCATTTGGTCGCGTGGTTGCCACAGAAACTTGGAGAACGGATCACGGCCTGGACATCACCACCAGCACGCGCGAGAAGGCGACACGAGTACACACTGCCGGTCCCGGTCTCCCCTCTGCCTGGTCATACGATGCACAGTAGTAGAAGCTCGACGATCGCCTTCATTCATACTCCATATCCGCAATTCTGCCTGGTATTTTCTCTAATCGATAGGTCAAACATATGTGGCTGAAAGCACATGCAGCCCCCTTCAGCAGAATTCGTGATCCTATGCTATCTGTTGTTGACGTGCATCGTGCAACCGTGGAAGTGGTCAATAAGGATTAAGGACCTTCAAAAGACTGCCGTGTGCGACGGTGCGAGGAAACCGATAAAGCTCCCACCACACATCGGTCGTGTTCCTCGGTGGGCTCCGATCTTGGCGCGCGAGAGAGGTGTTGCAGATGGAGTATATATATAGTAAGTAATGCACTAGCTAGTTATAACAACTATTTAACGCATATTGTTTAAACTTTTCTATGAAATCGCTCTATATATGCCCATATTTTGCATCTAAAGTGACAAGTACGTAATAACCTACACTACCAAAATGTACGTATTTCAGTAGTTTAATACGGAAGAGCACAATTTATTTCTTCTTCTTAGAAGCATGCCTTCTGGCTTCCATTTCCAAAATGTCGTATTTGAATTCTTGCACAATCTACTTCGTAGCCTCCTGTAGTTTTACCTGCAGAAGTGAGTCAAAGAAATGTTATACAAATTCAAATCAGCAGGAACATCGTAGAGTTTTCGGAGAGAGGACCTTGTTTCTAGAGTGGAGAATAATGGCTCTAGAAACGTTCACCAAGTTCCTCCATTTATCCTGAGAGCATGAACAAACATGTGTCACCTATAATTAATATAATCACACCATGATGCAATGAGAGCCGATGATCAACATATTGTACCTTGAGGTGGACAGCACTCCGGATGGATGCTTTCAGGAGGGTGTTTCTCTTCACGTCGCTCCAATTTCCAACTCCATAGATTGTGACGCCTTTCACAAGTTCCATCATTTCATCTCTAGTCCAGTGATCATTGTTCTTCCTAGTTCTTTTCCCACCATTTTTCCCAGTCCTTTGTTTCCCACTATCACTTAGTAAAGTATTTGGTGAACCAAAGAAGTGGTTGAATTTTACCTATAGAAAATACACATTCTGGCCTTATGTTACACATCCACAAAAAAAAAATCAAGGACATGCATGGATACGCTTTGGATTAAGTAGAAGAAAGAGAGTTACAACGTGATAATCCACACATTGGGAAGTACCCCGAGACTGACCCATTACAATTAGTTTCCTATTATTCAACCCTGTCCACAACATAATAGAGAAGAACATGCTTGTGTTTAAGGGTGTGTTTGGTACAGCTTATGGACCAGCTTATGATGCAGCTTATGCTACCATAAGCCATAAGCTGTACCAAACAGGTTGAAGACATAAGCAGCTTATTACCAAACAAACCATAAGCAGCTTTTTCTTTTGTACTAGAGAGGCAAAGCAACCAAAACCTTGCTTTTCTAGCTTATGCACTCATTTCACCTCATAAGCCATTTTGATAAGTTATTTTGCCAAACGGTTTGACTGCTTATGCAACAATAAGTTGGATAAGTTACATAAGCAATTTTGACGGATAAGCTAAATCATAAGCAATAAGCTACATAAGCATAAGCTCTACCAAACACACCCTAAATATGTGAGAAAAGAGATCCCACTTATCCAAAATTCTCAACAATTTTACTGACCAATTTGGTCCTTTTTTTTGCGTTATCTTGTAAAGTTATTGTATTAAACCAAAAAAATACACACTTAGTGATTTTAATTCATGCTTACCCCCACTCTTTGTTTCTATGCCCGCGAGCTCCTCTTCTTCCACATTTCGAAGGGGCTAACAAAAAACCTGATGCATCTTTTGCATTGATAGTAAATTGTCAAAATAGACGAAAAGGGTATATATAGATGTCTAAGTGAAGTTAAAAATAGAGATAATAAAGTTAACAATTTACCTAGTACACTTGTCTGGACATAGTCCTTTTCACGGACAATAGTCACTGCTTGTTCTGCACCCCATATTGCACTGTCCCTATTGAGTGGGTAGAATTCATATCCATTCTATAATAAATTAAACAAAAAGTATCATGTTTGTTTCCATTCTTTTCAAGAGGCTAAACTATTGTCTGACTGTAGATGATGGCTGTGTGCTTACAAAAATATATATCCTAGTTATTTGCAAAAATAAAATTCTTGCACGTACCATCTGGTCCGAAGACTGGACTACATGAGAATTGTGGTTATATACACCTGCGACATAATTTCACGAATCACAAGACAGTTAAATATATAGTTTTTGAGAGTAGAGCAATTAAGTGTTACCACCTAAACATATGTCTAAACGCCTCTCATCCTCAGGGCCTCTCAGTAACAATTGTATCTCCATGGCATCATCGTCCATCTGCCCAGAAGAAAGCAAAGCAACTCTTGTTTAAGGCCCGGCGAGAAGTAAAACTGGGTCCAGATGATCAAATATTGTAGTACAAAATCAAAAGAGAAATAACCTAACACCAGAAATAATGACCAATGTCTACACTAGCTGCCATGGATGATGGACTAATTATTAGGGATTGAATGATCAAAGTCTTTCTTTTTTGGGATGGCTTGCATTTGCACGTTTGTTTGTGGGGCTATCGGCAAGTTATTAGAGGGATGGAATCATAGCATGCTACAGCCACACTGTTAGTCGCTGAGACGTCAGGTGTGTTATTCTGTGTGTTAGATATATGATGTTTGATGTGGCCCTCAAAAAAAAGATATGATGTTTGATGTGCAACAGTTTGCAGGTTAGAGAGAGGATTCCAATATATAATTTGCATGCAGGAACTTTCAGTTTAAGGATCCTCATGCTTTAGTAGTTTAAACAAGCTAGGGCTATACATAAAAAAGGTGGTCGCATTTCTGGCCACACAATATATCAAAAAGCATTCGGTCAAAAAATATATCAAAAAGCAAGTATAAATTTTTTAATTTTATATCTTTTAAGTAAAGTTGAATTGAAAGTAGAAACATTGCATATATATTATATATCATATGAACTATACATATACCAAAATTCATAATTTTTAGAAATTTTGAAAAAAAAATCTTCTTTTTTTTCCACTGGTGGCGGTACATCCCACCGGTAGGAAAGTTTACTTCCCCGATGCCACCAATGAAACGAACTGATGGAACGTATATATCACAAAAGAAAAAAGGAAACTGCAGCATACGTAAAATTACAAAGACCAAAGACGCTTACATCATATATTTCCTGAGAGCAGTAAAAGGCCGCAGTCCGCAGATCCCGGAAAGATAACTACTTACACTTGCTGAAGTGAGAATAAGCCCTTTGTCAGTAGTTAGGGGTAGCTGCAGATCGAGATAGACAGCATCGGCAGCGATAGATTTGCTCGTTCGTATTCTGGCGCCGCCAATTGTAGAGGCTAGTTCCGGCAAGAGCTTGATACCGATGCTACAGTGGTCACTGCCTCACCGGCGACGACATATTTTCTTGCAGGCCAGTGAAGAGAAGAGAACGAAGAAGGAAGACTATTCCAGAGCGCTTTGACTACTGAATTAGCAAGGGTGACCATGCATCTTTATATAGAGGATCGGAGATGATTAGCCAGTGAGTTAGCTTCTAGAGCGTACAGTTAAGGACTAGTCTCATAATCAGCTGGTAGCCCAGTCCAATAGGAAGTTTCCGTGGAAGTGACCGAACGAGTGGAAAGTTTCTGTAACAGAAAATCATTCAGAATTAAATGTTCTGCTGTAGTTACTGAAGGAGACTGGTCTTTTTCAGTGCACAAAAAGAAAACAAGGTGACTGGGTCTTTTCTTTTTGTTCCCTTTTCATAAACTTTCCGAACAGATCGAACGTGTCCACGGCCATTTCGATAATCCAGCAGCACCTACGTGTCCAGCTCCGATACGATATGCAAAACCGATGGACGTGTGAGGTTCCAATAATGATAAAAATATATAGAACCGTCTTTTGTGTGCAAAGGAAAAAAGATTTTTGGAACTTTTCAAAGACTATTGAAGAACTACATGTCAGCTCATAGGAGAAGTTCCATCGATTCCTGTTGAAATAAGCAAAAGTTTCTTCAATATCGTTGCCGAATCTTTTCACAAATTTTTTTCTCTAAAACAAAAAAAACATTTTTGCGAAAGATACGTTTTTGCAGTATTCGATCAGCTTTTGTATAATTTTTGATAAATGAATATTTGAAAAGGTTTTTTGACGAAAATTCTGTATCGGGCTCTCTTAGTACTTTTTGCTCGAAACATGGTGCTGAAAACGGGAGACCGCGGCGGGTGTGATCAGAAAGCAAAAAGGAGACGTACTATTCAAGATGGTTCGTGACTTCTTCGGTTCTTTCCCTGGTGCCAAACACTATAGGAGATCCATCTATGCCGTATGCCAGAAACACACGGTAAAGACCCAAATATACACGACAAAGTCTTTATCGTGTGTTGCATACGGCATAGATGAGACGGTAAAATCGCCGTCGGCAAACAGATTCTTGCCATGTGCTTTTTATCGCGCACACGACAACGGATATGCCGTGTGCCATATCATGCGCAGGGAAATATAAAGTTGTCGTTACCATGCCGGTATGGTAACGGTCATCTTTGCCATGTGTCAGTCATCGAGCACACGGCAAAGGGAGGCTCCTCTTACCGTGTGCCACCCTACACAGGCAAACGACATATGTCCCAGCTTTGCCGTGTGCCGGCCACCTGGCACACGGCGAAGAGCACTTACTTTGCCGTGTGTCATGTCCTAGGTACACGCCAAAGAGGGAGCATATGCCGTGTGCTTTGGACATGGCACACGGCAAAAGTGCAGCTCCGGGTTGCCAGGCACCCACCCTTTGTCGTGTGCCATGGTCCAATGCACACGGCAAAGAGGGTAACCCCTGCACCCAAAAATCTGTAATTAGGTAGCCCTAGACAAAAAAAAATATCGATAATCATCATATCACATATTTCATCACAGGCAATCACATATTTCATCAAATGCATCGACAACACAAATATACCACAATATTGCACACTGGTTCACAAATATCACAGGAAATAGTTCGCAAGCACAAGTTAATCTTCAGAAACATAGTTGTCATCCACGGTACACCCCAGGAATTCGATAAACACAAGGAAGACAATAGTAAGATAGAAAGTTCACTAACACATGAATTCGCCTCATCCGAGACGACGACAAATTTGCCGACCATCTTGCCGACCATTTGTCGGCGACAAGTCGACATCTTGATCCCCCGTAGAAGGCCATTGACCCCGAGCAGTCGATCATGTGGATTGATTCTGCACAAATGAGATGTGTTGATTACTGATTAGTCTTTCAACGAGTAATTGTTGCTCTAGTATGGACAAAATATGAACTAGAATGTTTTTACTCATAGGAGTACCCGTCGGTGTACCCGCCGGAGGTGGCACAAAGAACGGCAGCGGTGGCAGTGATCTACCTAAGGTCTGGCCAAGTGATCTGCACCGCTGATCAAGCTGTGCCTGCGCTGCTCCGAGCTGGTCTGCAATCCTCCTGGACACCTCCTGTTGGATTCTATCTTGCATGTTCTGCTCCAGGTCGTGCCTTTCCCTCCTCTCAGATTCGAGCTGGGCCTGCAATATTTGATCTCATTGTGCCGTTAGAAGAAAGAATGTGTAGAACCAATTAACCAGCAACAAATGTAAATGAAATTACCTCAAGTGCGTCCACCCGTCCCGTAGTAGTGCTAGGTCGAGGGCGTATAGCCGGGCTTGAGCTCGTGCTCCTCGCTTGTATATCGGAGAGAGTGTGCCCGTAGTTGAGTGAACCCTGTTCAATGTAGTACCGTCCATGCTTCTTGCCTCCACCCACCCTCATCACAACCTCTCCATCAAGATCCTTCGTGGAAGGATCTCACTCTGGCCCATGGATCTATCTTTCCATTTCGGTGTACTCGTGAGGCGGCTGTGGACCGACGGATTGTTGTACGCCAAGGGCGGAGCATCCGGGATGTACTCGCTGTCGGACGCTGTCGCCTTGCCCCTGTGGGCCATAGCCCATGCCGAGACGGTCCTCGTGTGACTTTGACTGCAAAACAAAATAGCGAGACGATTAGAAATTATATGATATTGGGTAAGAAATAAATGAATTCACGTACCCATTTCTCGGCTTATTGCGTGCGTGAAAGGTTCCCTTGATGGTGTGCTGGACCTGGCATCATCAAACGCTCCCGACAAGCATTATGTATCTCCTCCCAGCCTTCCGCGCACCACTTGTCCACAATGTCTCCCCAAAGAACAAGATCGTTGTTGACCCACCACGCAGGCACCTACACGTCATGAAGTACAAAAACACATATATAAGAACAACAAATTAAGTGTTAGCGAAAATATTAGTGTTTATATTTACCTTCATGTACTCTTCCCTTGTAAGGTTTATGTTCCTTGCATGACCTTTAGTGACCTTAACATGAAGGTGTATGCTGTGGTACGTGATCACAGCCTGAACACGTGACTCGTAAAACATGTCCGTCACGAGCTTAGGACATGCCGCCTTAGCCACCACCTCCGCCTGCTCCTCAAATCCCTCCTAGCATCCGAAGAAATCATGCAAATAGATTCAATGTATAATATCATTATTTCAAGAATGTCCAATGAATAAGATAAGTATTGACACATGTAGTGCGACGAAGGCTTACCCACAGCTCGTTCAACACACGTTCCGCCTTATGATTAAATATTCTACCGTCCCGATCATATACATCATGACCACAATAGTAGTGCTTCCAGGAGGTGGCCAACACTTCATGTCCTTTATAAGTCACTTTGACTGGATAGTGGGTCCTGACCAAAAGACCTAGGATGCCATTGACATGGCGTTTGTGATCTCCTGGAGCGACCATCAGCCAACTCCTACATAAGTTATTAAAAAGTTAGTATTTTCCATTATGCAAATATATGAGTCGAATGAACATGTTGTGATAGCTTGTAAAATTACTTACTTAGGAGGATCGGGTCGAATCAGCGGTCGTCTCTCAAAAAGTATCGGTCGCTTCGGGAGCTCGAAGGATCTCTCAACCACACCGACGGAGTAGAGGAAGTGGAACCCCCTGCCCCACCCTCCTCCCCCTGCTGCAACTCGTCCTCCTCCTCCTGCCCCTCCCCCTCCTTCGCCCTCTCCTGCTCCTCCTCAAACTCAGTCTCGGACTCGGACTCTTCCCCCTGCTCGTCACGCTCCTCCCTCTCCTCGGACTCGGACCGAGCTACGGGCGACGGGTCCCTCGCTCTCCCTTTTCCTCCCCGCCCTCCTCCTCCACCCCTCCCTCTCCCTCCTCCTCCCCTCGCTCTCCCTCCTCCTCCCCCTTTCCTCTCCCTCGACTACTCCATGCATCCTCAACTCCGGAGGGTCTACTTTTTTCTTTGGCTTCACTGTCTGATACAACGACGCGAGCGACTTGACGACACCACCCGCCATCGTTGCCCAATCACCTGCAATTAAAAAAAGAAAACTATAAGCATACTTTGAAAGAAAAAATAAAACATAATTCGAAATATTAATGTATTATAATAATATATGTCAAAATAACTACTAGGGAACAAAATCATACATGTTCATCTAGAAATAATCATCATCATCGGGATCAGCTGGATCATAATCACCGTCATCACTTTCACACAAGTCAATATCAACATCGATATCATAAGGAACATGCTTGTCGGGAACACCCAAACGTAATTGTTCAAGTTCACGTAAGTCAGCCGGATCATCAACCTCTTCTGCAACATCCTCACTGTCTACTTCCATTTCGAACATTTCGAATATGTCTATCGCAAAGGTCCGTTCTAGCCTGTCTTCTTGAAAGAACTCATCTTCGTGATATTGGTTTGGGTCGACCTTCAGGTGTGCCCCCTGTCCCTCCAGATTAATCTCTAGATTCCCCCATTCTCTGATGCAAAACAGTTGTGATGGAACATGCGGATTTGGGCCCTTATTCCCTGGATAACCATAACTTATGTTTACATGCCTCTTAAGCCTCTGAATCAATTCCATCTCACAGTAAATTTCACTCCATTTACTGTTTTTTTTCTGCAGGTCTGAAGAATACACAATATGCACCACCTAGTCAGGTTGCACTTCGACTTGCTCCTGATATCATTTTGCTTTCAGGTGGCACTTTGTTTGAATCAACTCAGTGCCATGTAAGTAAAGCTTTGCCCTGAATTACCTTGTCAATCTTTGCCTTGTATCTTACTGCTTCTCTGTTTTTTAAATTTTTTATTGCCTGCGTGTTAGTAGTAAAGCTTTACCGTTAATTACCTTGTCAATCTTTGTGCCTTGTATCTCTTGTTTGAGTAGCTTTGTGTTCCACGCTTAGCTGAAGTAATTGTGCTGCAGGCCTGTTGGCTGTTTTTGTGCATTAGAAATAATATAGGCTTGCACTGCTTTGCTCATGTTTTTCCTGCGTCTAATAATGGTGGTAGTAATTTCTACAAAACAACATTGCTTCTTGCCTAGTCACTGATTTGCAAATAGGCACCAATAATAGCCCTAATATGGTTCTTTTTTGTGCAAAATCCGGTTCAATATGTTTGACTAAGGGCACTTGCTTTATTTAGCTGAGATTGACCTTATCCCTTCCAGTAAAAGGACTGTAAATTTTTTATTCCCTTGTCTACATTTCTCTATCTATCATATTCTGATCTGTGATCCATTTTTTTTGTGTGTTTTCACAGTCGGGAAGATAGGGGCGTGCTCTATGACCAAGTCATGAAGAGAAGTGGCTGTTGCAAGCTTTGAAAAGATAAAATAGAGATAAATTATCCAATCGAGCTTGCTTGTATTATTATTTTTTCTTTTTTTTTGGTTCATGGCAACTTCTGGAGAAGAGTTTGTATGGTGGATTGATTCTAATTTTGGCATTTATTGTCTACTGCAAAAAAAATATTTATCGGTCACAAATATTTTTTTATCTATGACATCATTTATAATTTTGAATATTCTGTGAGAAAATTACATGTGGTGCTGTATGAAAATGACATTTACTACATCTAAATGGAGACACGTGGCTAAGTCCTAGCGTAGCATGTGGCACAATCAGGAATGGACACGTGGCACTTTACCATCGTGACACATGTTACAACTTGTGATGACATATGGCTGGTCTGGATGTGACAAGTGACGCATTGAAATTGTGACACGTGGACCGCTGATACGCCACGTTGACAAGCCACGTCGGATCCATGTCAGCTTCACGTTATGCCACGTCATTTTCTGCTTAATGGTTTATGACGAAACACAACTGTCATAAAAGTCTATGACGGTTTATAAATTGTCATAAACATCTATGACGATTTTGTACATCGTCATGGATTTATGACGAAAATATATAATTCGTCATAGAAGGTAATTAGCTAGGCTCAATCTATGACAGAGTGATTTTCGTCATAAGTTTGTCATAGAATGTTGTTTATGACGAATTTCTCAGGTGTTATGACGTAATTACATCGTCATAGAAGACCATAATTGTTGTAGTGGTCTATGGTGTAATAGGCATCGTTTCGAAGAGGTAGTTTGTTGTGTGGCCTTACCTTGTAGACAACATCCCAACCTTTGAGACTATTTTTCTGGTATGGGTATGAGACATAATATACTTGTGTGGCCTGTTGAGCCACGGTATAGACATTGTCTCCGGGTAAGACAGAGGATTGTTGAATTTCAACCATCCCAATGCCAGGCTTCTGCCTCACTACTTACGGGTCAAACCAATGACATTTCAAAATGATAGGAGTAAGAGGTTTGGAACCATGAAACTTGAGTTGGAATATCTCTTCAAGTATTCCATAATGCTCGAGCCCATCTTGGCCTGGAGTAAAAACTCCGGTATTTGTGGTTCGTCGTCCGGGATGAGTCTCCTCGTACCATCTTGTGTGAAAACGATATCCATTAACGTCATAACCTTTATAGCTCATGACTCTATAGTTAAAGCCACACGCAACTTGCCTCAACTCGGCCCTCATGGACGTATCCATTTGTGCCTGCAAGAGATACGAGGACAGTTAATTAATTATGCGCTACTTGTAGTGACAAACTAAGTACAAGACAAATTGGACATTACCTTATGTCCGAACCAAGAAATGAAATCGGGCATTTGATTCTCCGCACCCTGTTTGAGTAGGGTATCAAGTTCGTGTGGGGTAGGTTCCCTTTTTTACGCCAGAATTGATGTAAAAATTTCCTGTACCAATAAGAAATCAAGGGGATTGACATTTGATGCGGAAGAGTGACTACTCGAGTGAAAGAATCGTTAAGAACTTACTGTATATATGGCTCAACTTCAGAAAGATTGGTCAACACATATAGCATGATCGTGTGATACTCCGTATTACTCAACAACTTATTCTTCCCACCAAATGAAGTTCGAGCTGCCCTTGAAAAAGGCTAAGGTTCGATTCACCTTCGCCGACATTGTAACGAGGGACAGGGTTATGCACGCTTGGGAGGTTATTAGAATAGTATTTGGTTGTGAAATTTTCCACCTCCTCAAGAACGTATGCTATCGAAGCTTCTATTTTGCATTTATTTCCACATTTAGTTCGAAGAACCTTTAGAGATCTCTCGATTGGATAGCACCAACGAAACTACACCGGACCACCCATTCGTACCTCATAAGGAAGGTGCAAAGTCATATGTTGCATCGAAGTGAAGAACCCGGGTGGAAAGATCTTCTCCAACTTACAAAGCAACATGGGTGTCACTTTCTCCATGTCCTTAATGAGGGTCCGGGAGACCTCCTTAGCACAAAGCACACGAAAAAAATAACTCAGCTCCGCCAGCACGGTCCACACATGATCCGGGAGATAGCCTCGAACCATCACCGAAGAAGAAACCGAAGCCACACATGGTAGTCATGACCCTTGAGCCCGATGACTCGTCCGGTAGATAAATTCACTCCCCTATCCCAATTCACCGCAAAGCCATCAGGAAACATTAACTTCGGAACCATTCCAAGCACTTCCCTGTTTTGAACCGCAGTGAGGATGAAGTCAGCCTTAGGCTTCTTCCATGACTTGGTACCCGGTCTAGGCTCCACCAAGCTTAGCTTTGGTCTATCACATATGAGTTGTTGATCCAATCTCGCCTTCACATTATCCCTTGTTTTGTCGGGGATGCCCGCGATCGTGTTAAAACTCACCTCGGCGATATTCTTTTCAGTGTGCATTGCATCAATGTTGTGTGGAAGGAGAATGTTATCCATATATCCAAGCCGATACAAGCTCGGTATTTGATTCCAGGCATGTTGTACTCCGTATCCCATGAAATAATTTTTTTCTATATCCAACATTAGGGACTCTAACTCAGCTCGAATAATGGCACCAGTCATGATCCGTGGTGGAGAGTCATTAACTTCCCGACCTTTCATGAAGTTCTTTTTGTCCTTTCTAAATGGATGGTCAAGAGGGAGGAATTGTCGGTGTTGGTCGAACGAAGAAAACTGGCCACCCTTAGACAACCGATTGAACGCCACAATTCCCTTACATACAGGGCATGGTATCCTAGAGTGAACACCCCAGCCACAGAATGCCTCAATGCCAAAAAGTCATGCAGAGAGTAGTGGAACCACACGCGCATTTTGAAGTTGCGCCTTGCAGCTCGATCGTATGCCAATACATCAGCATTCCAAGCACGTTCCAAATCATCAACCGGAGGCTCCATGAACACACTCATACAATTCCTCGGGTCATCGGGAATTATCAATGACAAAAATATGAATTATCGTTGAAATACTACGCGGGAGTGAGATTAAGTGGTATAACAAACACAGGCCAACAAGTGTATGTGGCAGCACCCATTCCATAAGGATTGAACCTGTCAGTTGCCGGGGCCACACGTACATGGCGATCCTCTACGACTATGTCTTTGTGAACCCCATCAAAATGTGTCCAGGATTCACCATCAGCGGGATATACAAGCTTATCGGGATGGTACCTATGCCCGCGTTTGTGCCATATCATCCGCTTTGCGGTCTCCTAGTTCATGTAAAGACGTTGGATCCTCCGTATGAACGAAAGGTACCGAAGACTTTTTACGGGAATCTTAAGTTGCTTCACACTACCATCCCTCCCCTTTACCTCCATGTACCTAGAGGAGTTACACTTTAGACGAGTGCTTTGCTTGAGCATGTTCTTTCCTGAACAAGACGCATCCGTTACGACAAGCATGTATCTGCTCATATGGCATCTTAAGCGCGAAGTAGTTTTCGTGACTCATACATGCTCTTTGGTAGAATGTGACCTTCCGGAAGTAGGCTGCCAACAACTGTCAACATACTTCCTCCGTCCGGAAATGTTAGAATTCCTAGAATCCCGAGGCATGGATAAGGAGTAAGGTAAAAGACATGTATGCCCTCAATGATTGTTAACTTTACTCGAGAAAAAGTACATGCAACCAGACATAATGGAGTGCACTCTCTCTCATTCAACCACTCTCATTTATTGCGTTCATACATGTGGAGCATAAATATTGGTGCCGGACAACCAATTACAACATCGTGTTGGGTGAAAAGAGAGAATTTTGGCGCCAGGAAGAGAAAAAGAATCAGGTGCCAAACCAAACCACACAACCATTACGAAAATGAAAATTTGAATGTCCCTGCACCAGAAGAATTGTGGTCAATATAAACACCTCTTCGGTGCTGCAAGTACGGTCCAGTTCTCCACTCCTCCGTTCTTTCATCTCCTCCATGCTGCACTTCTGTCCAGTCCTCATCTCATGGCTTTTGACCTTAATAAAATCCCTGGTGAAGGTGATGATGAAGAAAATGATGTTCACACTCTTCCCGACTTCAATATGAACATGTCACCGAGAAGCTCATTTGATCTAAACATGCATCCAGGTAACAAAAGTATATTTGTCATTCTTAGATGAGGCTATTTTACTTACTTTCAGTTTTTTCCCATCATTTAGATGTTGAAGGTGTTGTAATATGATCCAAATTCGGCCTTGCTAGGGATGCCTAGGAGGTGTGAGAGGTGGAGTCCTCCCACGTTACGGATCCTATTAGTTAGCCACCCATATATATACATCTTGTGTGTTGCAAGGGAAAAGAGAGAGACTCATTGTAATTCCCCTGCGTTTTGTAAACTCTCCTCATATAGTGAAGATTGCCGGTTGGCGCCCGTGGTTTTTTCCCGCAAGGGTTTTCCACGTAAAAATCTGTGTCTCGTTTCGATCTTGTTTATGTATTATTTGCTAACAAGTGGTACCAGAGCCGGACACGAGATTGATTAAAAAAAATAAGGTTTAATTCCTGTTCGTTCTTCAGCCGCCGCCGATCTGTTCTTCGCGTTGCAGTCCCAGGCGGAGTCGTCCATCGAGTTGCTGCGAGTCGGCGAGTTGTTGCGCGCATCCAGAGATTTATTGATCGCCGTGTGTCGTCAACGAGTCGACTTTTTCCTTCGCTTCCGCATCGAAATTGACAAGTCCCTGCTGACTACAAGACAAGTCCCGGGTGAGCCTCGTACCCGAGGCGCACGTCGCGAGGCGGACAGGGAACCACGGAAGGGGGTCCTCTGCAGTGGAGTTAAAAATTCAGAGGACTGTAGCACCCTCTACAGTAAAACGCGAGATAATAAACAGGTCTCTGAATTAGTACTGTAGCAATAACGTACACTAAATTACTGTTCCATCATTTGTGTTTTTTCACTGGTATCGTAGCTTGTGATCTACACCAACGGTTTTAGATCCAATAGTTTTGAGTATGAACAAATTCCAGGTATCTGTAGCTTGTCTGAATTTACAACTCAAATTCGGAGGACCCCAACCGGGGAACCACTCCGTCGATTCAATTTTTGAAGGACTTTTGCTACGCGCACACGAGGAAGTCTACCAGGGAGTGGTTTTCTTGTTCATTGCTGAACGTACACAATTGTGTACCAGGAAGTCGGCATAAATTGCTACGTCCACCCAAGACTATACCAGAGACGCTGCACATTTATTTTATTGCTGATTTTCTTCGATGGCTTCTCTCAAATATGATGTTCCGCTGCTTGACCGTGATACACGGTTCACTCTTTGGCAAGTCAAGATGAGGGCAATATTAGCGCACACTGATTTGGATGATGCGCTAGATTCTTTCTCTAATAAGAAGCAAGAGACTTGGACCGATGAAGAAAAGTGTCGTGATCGTAAGGCTCTTTCACAAATCCATCTTCATTTATCTAATAATATTTTGCAAGAGGTTTTGGATCAGAAAACCGCTGCTGCTTTATGGCTCAAGCTGGAGTCGATCTGCATGTCCAAGGATCTAACCAGCAAGATGCATTTGAAGATGAAATTGTTTACTCACAAGTTGCAAGAGGGTAATTCATTGGCCTCTCATTTATCAGTCTTCAAGGAGATTGTTTCGGACCTTACGTCCATGGAGGTAAAATATGATGATGAGGATTTAGCTCTCATGCTTTTGTGTTCGTTGCCCCCGTCTTATTCAACTTTCAGAGATACTATATTATACAGTCATGACACTCTTACTCGTCAATGAGGTTTATGATGCTTTGCATGCAAAGGAAAAGATGAAATTGATAGTGTCTCCTGAAGTTGCCGCCAATGATGATGGAGAAGGTTTGTCTGTCCGTGGTAGGACAGAGAAGAAGAAATTCAACAATGGGAGAGATAAAAGTTCGAGCGGTCATCGCGGTCGCTCTAAATCCAGAGGCAAAGATAAGTTCTGCAGATATTGTAAAGGGAATACTCATGATATTTCTGAATATTATAAGCTGCAGAATAAGGAGAAGAGGAAAGCTGCTCAAAAGGCTAAATCTAATCCTAATGATGATGGTGCTGCTTCTGTTGTTGCTACTGCTGATGATAGCAGTTCTGATGGTGATGTTCTTGTTGCTTTTGCTGGATGTGCCAAAATTAATGAGGAATGGATTCTTGATTCTGCCTGCTCGTTTCATATTTGCATTAATAGAGATTGGTTTTCCACTTATGAATCTGTCCATAGTGGAGGCTCTGTTTTGATGGGTGATAACACTCCTCGCAAGGTAGTAGGCATGGGATCTGTTCAGATTAAGATGTCCGATGGTATTGTCAGGACATTGACAGATGTGAGGCATGTTCCAACTATGACAAGAAATCTTATTTCTTTGAGTACTCTTGATCGCAAAGGGTATAAGTACTCCGCTGCAGGTGGAGTTATGAAGGTAACTAAAGGCTCTCTTGTTGTCATGAAAGGTGATTTATTGACTGCCAATTTATATCTTCTTCAAGACACTACTGTTATTGGCAATGTTTCTGTTTCTACCAAGTCATTATCTGATTCTGATGTTACTAACCTTTGGCATATACGTCTTGGGCATAGGAGTGAGCTTGGTATGACAATTTTGAGCAAGAGAGGACTTCTTGATGGGCATAGCATCAGTAAGCTGGATTTCTGTGAGCATTGTGTGTTTGGCAAACACAAGAGGGTTAAGTTCAACACTTCGGTTCATACTACTGAAGGTATTCTTGATTATGTGCATTCTGATTTATGGGGGCCTGCTCGTAAGACTTCTCTTGGAGGTGCTCGTTATATGTTAACAATTATTGATGATTATTCAAGGAAGGTATGGCCTTATTTCTTAAAGCATAAATCAGAAGCATTTTCTAAATTCAAAGAGTGAAAGATTATGGTGGAGAAACAAACTGATAGAAAGGTGAAGGTTCTTCGCACCGATAATGGGATGGAATTCTGTTCTCATGCTTTTAATTCATATTGTAAGTCTCAAGGCATTGTGAGACACCGCACCGTTGCTTATACACCTCAGCAAAATGGTGTGGCTGAACGGATGAACAGGACTATCATCTCTAAGGCCCGTTGCATATTGTCTAATGCTGGCCTGAGTAGACGTTTTTGGGCTGAGGCTGCTTCCACTGCTTGTTTTATGATTAATCGTTCTCCCTCTATTGCTATTGATAAGAAGACACCAATTGAGGTATGGTCTGGTTCTCCAGCAAATTACTCTGAATTGAGAATTTTTGGTTGTCCTACTTATGCTCATGTTAATAATGGTAAATTGGAGCCTAGAGCTATTAAGTGCATTTTTCTTGGTTATCGTTCTGGTGTTAAAGGTTATAAATTGTGGGATCCTGAATCTAAAAAGGTTATTACTAGCAGAAGTGTTGTCTTTAATGAATCTGCTATGTCTACTAATGCTCCGGTTCAGAGTTCGCAGACCTCTAGTGTGCAGGTGGAGCATGTTATTGATTCAGCACATACACCGGATACTGATACGGATGCACCTATTGATGATGATTCATCTGTTATCCCACATTCTCCCGTTGTGCAGTCTCCACAACGTTCTATTGCAGCTGACAGGTCTAGGAGGCCTCATGTTCGACCCAAGAGGTTAATTGAGGAATGTAATATTGCTGCTTATGCTTTGAGTTGCGCAGAAGAGGTTGAAGGTACTGCTGAACCTTCTAATTATTCTGAGGCTATTACTTCTGCGGATTGCAACAATTGGGTTATCGCTATGCAAGATGAGATGGAGTCACTTGATAAGAATGGTACTTGGGATTTAGTGTCGTTGCCTAAAGAGAAGAAGCCCGTTCGTTGCAAGTGGATTTTCAAGAGAAAAGAACCTATTTCTCCTAATGAAACAGCAAGGTATAAAGCAAGGTTGGTTGCTAAAGGCTATAGTCAGATTCCAGGTATTGACTATAATGATGTGTTTTCTCCTGTTGTGAAACATAGCTCTATTCGCACTTTACTCAGTATTGTTGCTATGCATGATTATGAGCTTGAGCAATTAGATGTTAAAACTGCATTCTTACATGGAGAATTAGATGAAGATATTTATATGGATCAGGTTTTGCTATTCCTGGAAAAGAACACCTTGTCCGTAAGTTGAAGAAATCTCTTTATGGCTTGAAACAATCTCCTAGACAGTGGTATAAGAGATTTGACTCCTTTATGCTCTCAAATGGCTTTAAGCGGTCTGATTATGATAGCTGTGTTTATTTGAAGTTGGTTAATGGTTCAGCTATTTATTTGCTTCTCTATGTCGATGATATGTTGATTGCTGCAAAAGATAAGTCAGAAATAGTCAAATTGAAATCACAATTGAGTAATGAATTTGAGATGAAGGATTTGGGTGCAGCAAAGAAAATTCTTGGCATGGAGATTATTAGAGAGAGACAGTCTGGCAAGTTATTTCTTAGTCGAAAGGGTATATTGAAAAGGTCCTTCGTCGTTTCAATATGCATAAAGCTAAACCAGTGAGTACTCCTTTAGCTCCACATTTCAGATTATCTTCAGCTTTGTGTCCTGAGTCAGATAAAGATATTAAGTACATGTCTAGAGTTCCTTATAACAGCGCAGTTGGTTCTCTTATGTATGCTATGGTTTGCTCTCGTCCTGATTTGTCATATGCACTGAGTATTGTCAGTAGATACATGTCTAATCCTGGTAGAGGGCATTGGAAAGCAGTTCAATGGATTTTGAGATATTTGCACGGTACTTCAAATGCTTGTTTGCAGTTTGGGAAATCTGGAGATGGAATTGTTGGTTATGTTGATTCAGATTATGCTGGTGATTTGGACAGAAGGAGATCTCTCACAGGTTATGTTTTCACCATTGGTGGTTGTGCTGTTAGTTGGAAAGCTTGTTTACAGTCTACTGTTGCTTTATCAACTACTGAAGCTGAATATATGGCTATTTCTGAAGCTGGTAAGGAAGCTATTTGGCTTCGAGGTTTATATGCTGAGCTTTGTGGAGATGATTCTTGCACTACTATATTCTGTGATAGTCAAAGTGCTATTTACCTTACAAAAGATCAGATGTTCCATGACCGGACAAAGCATATTGATATGAGGTATCATTTTATCCGAGATGTTATTACTCTTGGTGATATTAAAGTGTGCAAGATCAGTACGCATTTTAATCCTGCGGATATGATGACAAAGCCAGTTCCCACTGCTAAGTTTGAGCTATGCTCAAGCTTGGTTGGTGTTACAGTTTAGGTCCTAGTGACTTGTTGGCGCACGGTGCTATTTATTATTGAAGGGAGTTCATTGATGATCCTTCATTTGCTACAAGATGGAATTTGTCTCAAGGTGGAGTTTATTGTAATATGATCCAAATTCGGCCTTGCTAGGGACGCCTAGGAGGTGTGAGAGGTGGAGTCCTCCCACGTTACGGATCCTATTAGTTAGCCACCCATATATATACATCTTGTGTGTTGCAAGGAAAAGAGAGAGACTCATTGTAATTCCCCTGCGTTTTGTAAACTCTCCTCATATAGTGAAGATTGCCGGTTGGCGCCCGTGGTTTTTTCCCGCAAGGGTTTTCCACGTAAAAATCTGTGTCTCGTTTCGATCTTGTTTATGCATTATTTGCTAACAGAAGGTGGTATGGATCACTTTGGAACTGAAACTGGGCAAATTTTAGATGGTAAATATTGTCATTCTTGCTCTTACTCAACTGATACATGAAATGGTAGATGAGGCTATACTTACTTTTAGTTTTTTCTCATCGTTTAGATGTTGAAAGTGGTATGGATCACTTTGAAACTGAAACTGGGCAAATTTTAGATGGTAAATATTGTCATTCTTGCCCTTACTCAACTGATATATGAAAAGGTAGATGAGGCTATACTTACTTTCAGTTTTTTCTCATCGTTTAGATGTTGAAGGTGGTATGGATCACTTTGGAACTGAAACTGGGCAAATTTTAGATGGTAAATATCGTCATTCCTACTCCTAGTCAACTGATCTAGAAAAAGGGAAGAATGTTGTATATCATTAGACAGTGTGACACACCTTATACATCCTTGTAGATAGTGACAATGCTTTGTATGCTGACCACATTGGTGTTGAGTTTGATGAAGAAGAGCTTGATGACTCCAGCGACGAAGAGGATGATGTAGAAGGTATGTTGCAGCAAAAAAAATGCATTAGCTCCTTTAAGTACTTATGTGGTCATGTTGAATTAAATAAGTAATAATGAGAATAAATGTTTGTAGAAGAGGAACCACCACCCAACATCAATGGCAATGTGAGAAAGTATCTAACAAACTCGAGAGAGACAACAAGTTTATGAAGCTGTGTTGTGGCGAAGTAACAATGGGAAAATAAAGAGAAACACCACTACTATTGTTGCTGCTCTATTCAATGTGAACAGGTCATATGTGCAATCTATTTGGAGGATAGCAAAGGCATGCATGGCTAGTGGTGTTCCGGTTGATGTCAGGTCTAAGAGAAGCAAAAATTGTGGTAGGAAAAAAAAACTCATTGAATTGTCTCGAATTAGAACCATTGCTTTGGAGAAAAGGACTAACATTAGGGACCTAGCTGAAGAATTGCAAGTCAAGAAGAGCACATTGCATAGCATGTTCAAAGATGGGTTACTTCGTCGTCACTCAAACACACTCGAAGCCACTATTGAAGGATTCAAACAAGCTGCAACGACTACAATATTGTGTGTCTATGATAGATCCACAATCCGTGGATGGTGAGCCAACCTTTGTTCCCATGAGCAATATAATACACATTGATGAAAAATGGTTCAATGCAACAAAGAAAGTGAAGAAATTCTATATGTTACCCGAGGAAGAAGATCCACTGCTAACAGTCCAGAATAAGAATTCAATAAAAAAGGTCATGTTCCTAGCGGCTGTTGGAAAAACTATAAAAGATGATGAAGGTACATGCATATTTGATGACAAAATTGGAATGTAGCCTTTTGTTAGAAAGGTGAACTCACATTACACACATTATTTTTTTTATGTGTTAGATGATTTTTGTTTAACTACTCGATTTTCTATGTATTCATAGGAGCCAGCACAGAGAAGTAGCATTCACAGGCCAGCAGGCACATTAATCACAAAGCCTATGACAGTTACAAAGGATACTTAGTAGAGCATTCTTGATTACAAAAGTCCTCCCAGCTATTGTTTCTCGCTGGCCTCCCCGGCTTAGAGGCCAAACAATATGGATTCAACAAGACAATGCAAGGACACATGTTGCACCAAATGATAAAGAATTTGTAGCTGCAGTTAGGCAAACAGGATTGGACATACGTCTAATGAATCAACCACCAAATTCTCCAGATATGAATGTTCTTGACCTAGGACTTTTTCTTCTCTACAGTCCAAGACACATCTTAAGACGTCTAGAAACATGGATGAACTAGTGGCTAATGTAGAACAAGAGTTCAATAGGTACGATCATGATTTACTGACCAAAGTTTATCTGACTCTACAAGGCTGCCTTATGGAAGTAATGAAGCAACGTGGAGGGAATGGGTACAAGATACCTCACATGTACAAAGATGGACTGCAGGCATCTGGTAGCCTTCCTACTACCTTACCTTGTCCTCTACAGCTTTACCAAGAAGCACTTGGTAAAATAGCCGAGTTTCAGCAGCAGAATTAGTAGGGGTAGTAAGAGTATTTTGTGTAGTTAAATCATATTAGCAGAAGTATTGTATAAAGCTATATGATATAGTAGGGGCAGCAGTAGCAGCAGTATTTTGTATATAGTTGGGCTAACAAGCAGCAGTATGTTGTGTATGGCTACATAATATAGTAGTAGGAGTTATAGCGGCCAAGCAGTATTTTGTGTATGGCTGAATGGAAAATATCATAGCAGTAGTGGCAACATGTAAACAGCAATATGTTTAATGATTCGCATCGTGTGCTTTGCATATTCGATTCCATGGATAAGTTTATTAACAAGCAATTGCATTTATAAGTCACACATTCATGACATAACGTCAAGCTAAGGCACATGCATTACAAAATAAAAGCCTAAGGCAGTGCCATTACACAACGTCAACCTAAGATACTTGCATTTCACAATGTCAACCTAAGTCAAAATATTAAGCTAGCTAAGGCAGAGGCACCACACACCATTACAAAAGGCTACCATAGACCAGACATCACAGCATCCACCGCATCAATCCTTTTTGCGCATAGAAGCAGGGCCATAAAGCTTAGGGAGCATCAAACCAAGCACGAATTTGACTATGTCGCCGTTGCATTCTGCATAAAAAGTGCGAACCTGCTCTCTCGTAAGATGCACTTCGTCTTCATCTTCATCAACAACTGCTGGAGTCAACGAGTATGGCACCATGTCTGCTTCCTCAGCCAAGGAGTCCGGCACCACCTCAGGAGGGAAATAGTCCGGCACCATGTCCGCTTCCTCAGCCAAGGAGTCCGGCACCATCTCGGGAGGGAAGGAGTCCGAAACCACCTCAGGAGGCAAGGAGTCAGGCACCATATCCACTTCCTAAACCATGGAGTCCGGCACCATGTCAATTTCTTGCGGCATGTTCCTACAGGCAACGAAATCACCACCTAATAAAAATCATATCAGCCAAAATGCCGATCAATAATGAAAATCCAACTTGTACCTTTCCTTCGAAGCAAGCTCTCATCGTTCACGTTGCCTTGCTGGCCAGCTGCTTGGAGATGCCAAGAGACGCTTGATGGGGCTGCAGGAACAAGTTCCTCATCGGAGCTCCCAGCATCGTACTCGCGCAACAGATCGAGCGCGCTCTGCCTTGTCGTCAAGATGCGACCAAGCTGCTCATGTCGAGGTTGGGCATGCGGAAGGACCTCCACCGGTGGGAGAACTCCGGGTCTCATGGTTGCCGCCGTGCTCGCGCGTTCCGTAAACGCTCGCGACTCCGTCAACGCTCTGCCGCTAGAGACGCAGATGGCTTCCGGTGAGTGGTGCCGATGCCGGGCTTGGAGATTGATGGGAGAAATCACATGGAGATGGGGATCGAGATGTGAGAAATCAGATGGGGATGAGGATAGAGATGGAGAACGATGGGAGAAATCAGATGGGGATGGGGATAGGTTCGGTCAACACTAGGTGCTGGCTGCTGGCTTCCTCACGCGGTGTCGTTTTGTGGAGACGGATGGGCACGAGTTAATGCAGACAGTCGCGGCAGTGGCCTGCGTACGCACATGGCCTTCGAATCCTTACATTGCTGGACAAATCGAAATCCTCCCGAATCCTTACATTCTTGGACGGAGGAAGTAGCATCGAAACCTTTTCGACTAATGCCATACTGAGACTTTATGGCCATTAGGCGAGCAATGGCATCTACTTGGCAAACCTTGGTATGCCCGTGAAGGGGTTGTTGTGCCGCCTCCATCATTTGGTAATATTCCTTTGCAGTTGCCTCTGGCTCCTCCTCCTGCTCCTCCGTAGGTATTTCATCCCCGTGTGCTTTATGGTAGTCATTTAACATGTCTCTTACACCGGCATCTGAATCATAATCATCCATGCGTTGTCTCACTACCTCATGTCGCAGACGTATGCTTTCACCATGGCAGGTCCACAGGGTATAGTCCGGCATAATCCAGTCTTACCAACGTGTCCTACAACATCTTTACTGTGTCTGACAAGTGTTTCTACAACTGTCACATGGACACCAAGTTACTTTTGGTCCTTCAAGCCTAGCAAATGCTCGTTCCAAGAATTGGTTTGTGTTATAAATCCATTCACGGATGAACTTTCCATTCTTTGCCCATCTAGTGTACATTCACTCAAGGTTCGACATCCTCCGACATATCGTAGAAGAACATTAAACATAATTTCATCTATATCGATGCCTACAGTCTAATAGGTGAAGATAGGTCCTAATCTCACTCGAGGTTCTGTAGCTGAGGCTAGTTTCCACGGTATACTCCTCTGTGAGAAAGAATTTCGGCAGCACCTCCCCGCTGTTCTCCAAATACACGTCTTGCAAAGGAGATTGTGTATCCGGAGAAAATTGGGGACGTGCTGCCGAAATTCTGTCTCGAAGAGGAGTATACCGTGAAAACTAACCCTCACTACGCATCCTCGAGCTGTCCAAAAAACATGGACAATTCGAAACAGATACTGTCAAAGATATGCAAAGATCGGCATACCTCCAACTGTATCTCTTTCAAACGGGAGACACCTAACTGGATTATATGACTCAACCTATAAACATGAAAAATATGGAGGGGTGTTTCCGATGTGCTCACCTAGGGCTCGACGACGGACGCACCGTGCGGTGACGGGGAGAGTGTCGGGGCCGCGTCAAACCGCCTTCCCTACAAAAGAATGAACTAAAGCTTGTCAATTGACAAATTAGGCAGCACATCCACGCTCGAAGAGGTTTCCACAACCTACAACATACACGAGTCACATACGGCTCGATGGCCGATGACCACACACATGACCATCACCGCTAGCCACACGGACGATGTGATGGCCGCTATCAATGACATACGCCAAAATTTTGTGACCTAGATATATTTAACCAAATCTAGATGTAAAGGTTTATTTGAGGCAGAGGGACTATACTCACCATCTTCACGTACGCGAGACAAAAATCAAGCTGAACAAATTGTCCCACTATATCTAATATGTTCAAACTTTAGTTTAAGTAAGCAAAACGCCAGATTATTAAAGTCATGAGGCATACAACAAGTGTTTCAGTGCATACATGCAAACTATCAATACACTGAGACCTAAAAAGATTGCATCTACAAATATTCTTTCTTAAGGGATAACAACCAATTTGTAAAGCAAATCAATTGGGTCAAAATTACTCCCGCAAAATTGTTGCACAACTTTAAGTTCCTACTTGCTCTGAAAGTAAACTCTCCAGGAGACAATTCCTTGCCTTATTTATTATCTAAGTCATGTCACTTGGAAATGTGTTCGGAGTCATGTGTAGTATATGCCATGTGCCTAATTTTCTGTGTAGTTGTTTCTCTGCAGACTTTACTTCCATTTCAATCATCACACATGCTAAAAGTATGTATGATGAGACACAAACGGGAGGAACAACTTATATTTTCTTAAACAATGTATATATTAGGGTCCCTTTGGTAGAGCTTCAGCTCATAAAAAAAATAGCTTCGGCTTTGGATTATGGGTCAAAACAGCTTATCCGGCTTATTTCAGCTTATGCAGCTTATGGAGTCAAATCGTTTGGCAAAACAGCTTATCCTGTCTGTTCGGAAACAAAGTTGTGAGTGTGAGCTGTGAAAAGCTGCTATTTCCAGCTTCACCATCCTAGTACAAAAATGAAAACAGCTCATGGCAGCTTCTACCCATAATCACTTATTCAAACCAGCTCTTTGGTACAGCTTGGACCATAATCTAAAGCTAAAGCTGTTGCATAAGTTGTGCCAAAGGAACCCTTAATCTTAGGTAAGGAGTGGTAAAGCAGCACAATAAGGGCAACCTCTAGTTAACTAGGTAAGGCACTTCACCTTTCAATGAGACTCAAGGCAAACTTTTGTAGCACGTGTCAAGCAAACTGCCTAGAAGAACTTCATGAAAATTTGGAGAAATAAGGAAAAACAAGTATAGTTTGGCACTGGCTACACAGTTGAAATTTTGGTTTGCGCCAGCTACAATCTTGAAGCCACTGATTGAAAAGGTAATTATGATAGTCGAATATGGGTTTTTGCTTTTTGTTACAGAATATGCAATAATCCTTTATAGGCATAAGAAAAAGTAATTTCAAAATCTCTACTAAATAGGTTCTAAGAAAAACAAAACATCAAACTATTCTACTCATGGGACTGCAACAAGTGTAGTATGCACGCAATCAAAAGTCAGTATCACTTACCTGAATATTGTGTCAACAAATATTCTCCCTTGCATTACCAACCAATCTGTAAATCATCACATTTGTTGGCACAAATTTACAACCTCAAAAGCAAATTAACTAAACACTCCATGGCATAATTCCTTTGAGGGGGGGGCACCTAGACACCTAGAAGCTATGGTACCTCATGGTGGTTCCGGCACAGGTTCTCACAAAGTTGCAGGCCCCAATGTAAGGGGGAAGGGGGTTCTGGGGTTTTCTCGAAAGCTTCGGGGCTGTCTTACCCCTTGCGGGTCGAGTTATATATATATATATATATATATATATATATATATATATATATATATATATATATCCTTGTCTCTTTGTAGCAGTCATGTCACTGGGAAATCAATGGTGGGCGGGTGATAAAAGTGATGGAACAGAAGAATTGTATGCATTATGAGTTTGTGACTTGTAAGACACAAAAGGCAAGGTACAATTTTATATCACAGGTGACAAACAAATCACCTTGCCTGACTCTGGCCGGCCCATGAGAAATACGTAAATAACCATCAGAAAATGTGTCCTGTAGTAAGTACAATTTTGAGCAGTAACTAGAGTAAATTTGGTGGCCGGCACCAACCGCACGTTTTTCATTCCACGATACAGCGAGTAGTTTGATTCAACGGTAGAGATGTGATATTGGAAACACTACCACAAATCGACAATGTAGGGGCGGCAACGAAAATCCTGTAGCGGAGCCAGTTATCGTGAATCGCCGTTAAAAATCGCGGTGACTTTTAGCGGCAGCCTACTTGAGGCGCCCCGCTACAGCCCAGACACCCCAAAACCTTACACCAGAAATATAAAAATACTCAGCTACCGACCCCCACCTCTCGGCGCTCTCCCTCTTGGGTCCCGTACACCTCTCCCCTCTCTCTCTCTCTCTCTCTCTCTCTCTCTCTCTCTCTCTTCCCCAACCGACTCAGCGCGGGGGGGGGACAGCGCCTCCTCCTCCACCCGCCACCCCTCTTCCGGCCTCGGCGCGAGCGGGCGCCACCGGGAGGAGGGTGGGCGGCCTCACGGCGGAAGCAGATCGGACGGTGCACCCTACCCGCCGGCGGATCCAGCCGCGCCCCCACCCGGCAGCGGCCGGCAGCGGCTCCCGGCGATGGCGGATCCGACCGCGGCGCCGGCTCCCAGGGGCCCGAGGTCGACAAGCGCCCACTTTTTTGTTTAGATATTTCGGCTGTAGTGGCGGGTGGTCTTAGGATCCCGATACCCGCCGCTACAGCCCTTGTTGATACACACTCGTAACGGCGGGTGACCATACCCGCCGCTACAGTGTGATTTTGTAGTAGTGAAATACACAACTATTGGCCAACATTTAACCATGCTGAGGATAGTATTGTCAAAGCGATACATTTATCATGATTAATTTTTATTTTCATGATAATATAAAAGAAAATCAGTAGTCTAATTAATCTTTGATGTTAATAATGTGTTCAGTATTGTTCTTACAATAAAGTTATTGTTCATATATCAAAATTATATTTCATGAAAAAATAAATTTGTTAATTATTGGTAAAATTAAAAAAAAACTCTTAAAATACTGGCCAATATTGTGAACCAAAAAACTCCTAAATCTTAAAACCGGTGCTTGAAAGGTAGCTGGAGAGCAAGAAAAATGATAAAAGAAGTAGGTGACCGCCAGATCCACTGGTCTTATTGATGTACCAGTGCGGGTTTTCGCTGACCGGACAAGAACCATGGATGCCAGCTCCCAGCTAGTCCCACGAGGAGGTCGTGGTCAAGTTGGGTGGGTGGGAATGATGCCGCGCGCACAAGCTCGTTTGGGCAGTACCTAATGAGTACCGTGGACGAGAGGCCCTTACCGAAAGAGGTAAGTAGGCAACCTCCGAGAAACATGCTAGCACGGTGGCCAGTCAACACGCGCAGCTTGCAGATGCGAGCGAGTCTGCTATAAATCTCTGGAAAAAGACAGAGTTACCAGTGCCTTGTAGTCCCCCGCGTGTCTCCCTGTGTTTCAGTGCCTTTCTCTGTCCTTTGTTCCATAATCCATACCACCTCCTCCTTAATCTGATTCCCATACTCAATCTCCATCTGGTGATGGGGTGGACGGAGACCATGATGAATGCTTTGTTTGGTGACGGTGGCGCCCGGGGGTACCTCCGCCTGTCAAAGAACAACCCGGCCGCTGCTGATCCGGCTCATCCTGATGCGCTTCTCGGTAAATTCTCCACTCCATTTCGTGTTACTTATTTCTACTCGATCGGCCATGTTCCTGTCTTCTCTCAAACGCACCTTTACATGAGTTTGCCCTTATCGATCAAGCGTCGGTTTTGCCAGACAACAGCAGCGCAGATATGGAGGCAGCTGCCATCACCATCCCGGGTGTGCCGCTGCGCCATCTGAAGAAGGCCACGCGCTCCTTGTCGGACAAGATGCTGATCGGCAAAGGGCGCTCTATCATGGTGTACAAGCTGCCGTTGCCGAACGGCTTGACCGTGGCGGCCAAGAGTCTCATGCCGAACACGGCCAGACGCTGGGACGCGTCCGCCATCGCGCTCCTCATGAGGCAGCTCTCGATTGCGTCGAGGCTGCAGCACGAGAACCTCGTCAGACTCCTCGGTTACAACATCACCGCCGACCTCCGCGTGCTGATCTACGAGTTCGCCCCCTGGGCACCCTCCACGACGCCCTGCACGGTACAATAATTAATAATCTACTCGAAAAAATTCTACTAGCGAAATTATGCAAAACCCAAATTAACGTTTTGAAGCACACACTGACACAGGACCGAGAGGGGAGGCACCGCAGAGGCTGCGGCAGGCCGGAACGCTGAGCTGGGCGCAGCGCGTGCTGATCGCGCTCGACGCGGCCAAGGGGCTGGCCTACCTGCACGAGGCGGGGCTGATACACCGCGACGTGCGCTCCACCAACGTGCTGCTCTTCCATGGCTTCAGGGCCAAGATCGCCGACTACGACATGTTCAGGCAGCTGCAAGACAACAACGACAAGGTCGCGGTCCTGGGTGCCTCAATAGACTACATGGCGCCGGAGTACGTCTCCTACCTGATTCATGTATGTATGCGTGGAGCAGCGCCGTGGATCGGTTCCTGATAGATTCTTTTTGTGTGCGTAACAGGTTCTGTTTCACTGGAAAAGTGATTCAGGGGAACGATGTGTTCAGCTTCGGAGTTGTTCTTCTCGAGCTCCTCATGGGGAGCAAGGCGGGCGAGGACAAGACGAAGTCGGTAGTTGAAGACAGGGCAAGTGTAACGTTCGATCCGAAGCTTGGCAGGCAGTACCCGCTTGCCGGAGCTCGCAGGGTCAGTCTCTGCTTTTAACGCCTCAACTTTTAATTTTTTTCGCGCTCCTTGAAGGCCTTGCATACTCTATGGAAAATATGGCCCCAATGTCTAAATTAACGGTCGTTTTTTTTCCTGCCTGAAGCTCGCGATGGTAGCACGGGCATGCTTGAAGCTGAAACCCGCCTCCCGGCCTTCCATGGCGATAGTCGTGCGAGAGATCCAAGAATGCCTGCCCGGCGCGGAAGAATGCAGGGGCAGTGGCCATGGTGGGGATGGCAACGATGTTTAACTATGGATACAATTTTTCTCTCTTTGTGACATTACCGGTGTGAACAATATCATTTTATTAACATGATAAACATAAATTAATCCCAATCGATAAGAATGAATGAATCTTTTTAAGCTTAGTATTGTGCAATAGCAATCTTGTTTCATTTGTGTTCTATTTTATTTTACTCGTACACTTTTGTGTTTGGATCTTTTCCTCCTATGTCCTAAAAAAAGACTTTACTATGTCGGAAAATTCAGAGAAAAACTACCTGTCTCAAGAAGTTGTGGGAATGCAACAACTCCGACATCCTCATGATTTTAGCTCCTGAATAGAGTTTTCGTTACAAGTGAGTTTATCCGGAACTTCAGCTATGTTACTGCGTGCTAATAGTAGAAGAGTTAGAAAAAAGACCACCAGTTGATCTTATTGTAATCACTCATTTTGTGACCAAGTTAACTGTGGTCAGCATTCCTAGACAGTGCCTTGAGAATTTCTTAAAACACAGATTATAAACTAGGGGTGTCCAAACCATAAAAAAAAACGGTGTACCAAGTGCTGAAAGCTCCACACATTATAAGTGACGACACCATCCGCTGTGTTAGTGTTGAAGAACATTACAACTCGATTGTCCCTGGCAAAGAAGTGCTACTTGAATTTTGTCAGGCTACAATCTATGACACCAACGCTTGAAGCTTGTACTAGCTTGAGAACAAGTGGTGACCATCGGAGTAGTGACCCAGCTATGCTGGCTGGAAACCTTGGTGCATATCAATGGCGTGTCGAATTGTCCATCGAACTGACCCGAGAAGATGGACAGCATATAAGAGCTTTAACACGAAGAATGAATCTCTGTTGACCGTCCACTCTGCTCCTTGGTCTTGATGTACCTGGACGCGCTTTTGCGGCAAGCCAGGTAGTCCAATGCGTGGATTTGCCATGATGATGGTGGTTGGCTAGTCGTCTGAGTGTCTGACACTGCCAGAGACGACTGTGAGGGCCGAGTGACACCGCACTCGTCTAGGCAATGGCTAACGACGAAGTGTGTGGACTCTTGCCGAAACAGATAAAAAGGCTATCTATGGGAAGTTGGCTACTAATACGGTGAGCGACTAGTCAGTACGCGCAATCGCAGCTCGCATATGCATAGAGCGTTTTTTTTTTTTTGAACAAATTATGATAAAAGTGTGTAACAACAGTGAAAAAGAATCGTACGCAACATGACACAAAAGGCAAGGAAAAAAATATATATTTGTACTTGAAAATGTATGTAGTCTTTGGTAACGAGCCCGGGGTAATTAAAAGCAGCACAACATAGTTAACTTCACCGGCCTTCGGTCGAGAGTCCATACAGAATTTTGCGTCACACGTGTGTCAAACAATCTTGGGTAGCCTATCTAGACTCACTACGTGAAAATGAGCGTTTGCCGAGTGTCTACGTGTTTGCCGAGTGTTTTTGTATGGGCACTCGGCAAACAACGTCTTTGCCGAGTGTCAAATTAGAAACCCTCAGTAAAAATAATACATTTGCGTTTGCCGAGTGCCAAATAAAATACACTCGGCAAACATAAGTTTGCCGAGTGCCAAATAAAAGACACTCGGCAAAGATTAGTGTTCACGAGTGTATTTTCTTGCACTCGGCAAAAAAATACTTTTTTTCTTTATTCAGGCCCAAAACTTTTTCTACTTCATACATACAACATGTAATATTTGATGTGAAGTTTTGGTAATTTTTTATACTTGTTTGCTATATTTAACTAATTAATTACAATTCAAGCAATTTTTTGAATTAAGCCAAATTTGAACTACAAGTGATTCAAATAATAACTTAACATGAGTTTAAAAATTATATTCATGTTATATAGCTCAATATGAGACCTTACCCACGAATTAAAAAGAAATTTAACATACCTTGTTTAAGAAATTATGACCACTTACTTATCTGAGAATGATTTTAAAATTCTAAAAAATATCAAATAAAGTTTGAATACCATGAGATTTGTTATGATGTGATTCTATGATACGTGGAATCTACAATAAAAAATAGAGAATGTTTCGCAAAAGTTATCACGTATATTGCTTATAAAGTGGAGAGTCACATAATAAGAACCTTAGAGTTGAGAGTGCATCATTAAAATTTGGAGAAAAATTAATGAACAAATTTTATTTTCACTTTATATCATTTTGTATAGGCAATAGATCATATAAATAGTGTCATATCAAAATTTAATTATTTTTAGAATTTATTTGCTATTTTTAAAAAAAAATTCAAAGTACTTCAAATTTTTTTTGCCGAGTGTCGAAAAAACACTCGGCAAATCAGCTCTTTGCCGAGTGCATCTTTTCTGACACTCGGCAAAGCTGCCACGTCACCGATCCCCTCACTCCAATCCCTCCCTTCCTATTGGTCAACTTGACCCCCACCGGATCCCCCTCTCTCCCTTATCTCTCTCTCCCTTATCCACCTCCCATCTTCTCTCCAGGGCTCCAAGCAGGGGTGACTCAAGGCAGATGGCGGGTGGGTGCTTCCAGGCAGGGCGGCGCGCTCTAGGCGGGCGGAGGGCGCGGCGGCGTCTCCAGGCGGGCGCAGCGTCTCCGGCCGACCGCGGGTGTCCAGCAGGGTCGCGGCGGCTCCGGGCGGGCGCGGCGTTTCCGGCCGGCGGCGGGCGTCCAGCAGGGCCGCGGCGGCTCCGGGCGGGCGGCTCCATCTAGGCAGGGCTGCGGGCACGGCTGCTCCAGCCCGACGGCGGGCGGCCCACAGGGCCATGGGTACGGTCGCTCCAGCCCGGCGGCGGGCGTCCGAGGCAGGGCCGCAGCGGCTCCAGGCGGGCGGCTCCATCCAGGTAGGGCGGCGGCTTCAGGGGCATGACGACACGACAGCAGCTCGCGGGCTCCAAGCGTTGCGGCGGCGGATGCAGGCCGAGCCGATGGTGTTGCGTGCAGGCGTGGGGTACGGTGGTGGTGACGGCGATCGTGAATTGATTTTTTTATTTTCCAGAAATGTATGCCGAGTGTCAAACTGTGCACTCAGCAAACCTTTGCCGAGTGTCCAAGAGAATACACACGGTAAACAACCTTTACCGATACGAGATAAGTCGAGTGTCCTTTGCCGAGTGCTACACTCGGCATACTGTTTGCCGAGTGTATTTCGATGTTTGTCGAGTGTTTTGGGCACTCGGCAAACGAGTGGTTTCCCGTAGTGACTGTCTCTGGCTGGCCATGAGAAATACGTAAATAACAATCTTAAAAAGTTGGGTGAAAAATGAAGTAAATTTGAGCACTAACTAGAGAGTTGAAATTTGGTGGCCGGCGCTGGCTACAGTGTTTAAAACCAATGGTTGAAATGTAGGTCAAGAGCAAGGAGATACTGATCAACGAAAAACTTGGTGCATGGCAATAGCGTCCGCGTAACGCGAAACCAGAATAGTGTAAATAGTATTAGCACGAGTCGCTGTCGTCGCGCAAACTTCACATGGATGCCAGCTATAGTCCCGGCCGGAGCTGATTCGGGCAGTGGCCACGAGGACGCTTGTAAGAGACGTCCTTGCCGAAATGGGCAAGTAGGGGAGCTCCGGGAAACTTGCTAACATCGACAGAAGTTATTACACGCAATCACGGCTTTGCATATGCGATCGATCGGCTCTGTCTATATATCTGGCCAATTCCCACGAGAGAATGACGAGTGGCTCATACGACTCCACAGTTCTTTTCGGTTCCTCATAGTTATCTCTCTCCCTGCCTGCTCAAACTGATTCCTGGATCCCGATCTACGAGCGATGGGGTGGCTGTCGGCTTTGCTAGGCGATGGTGGTGGCGCCCTCGGCTACCTCCGCCTATCAAAGAACAACACGTCCGCTGCTTCTCTGGTTCATGGTCCTGGCACACTTGAAGGTAGGTTTTCTGATCTATTAATTTCATGTTGTTTATGTTCGATCAGCCAAGAAACTACTTGTTCATCCTTGGCGATTTATTTGACGCACCACGTTCTAGAGTCTGCTCTCATCATCATCAAAGACTTGGGTTTTGCCAGGCAACAGCCGCACGGACATGGAGGCAGCCGCCGTCACCGTCCCGGAGGTGACGCTGCGCGATCTCAAGAAATCCGCGCGCTCGTTGCCGGAAAAGGCGCTGATCGGCAAGGGGCGCTACGCCAAGGTGTACAAGGTGTCGGTGCCGAGCGGCACGACCGTCGCAGCCAAGAGTCTCAAGGAGCCCTCGCCCGAACGCTGGAGGGCGTGGGATGCCGCGTTCCTCGTCTGCCAGGTCTCGATCGCGTCGAGGCTCCGGCACGAGAACCTTGTCAGGCTCCTCGGGTACCACATCACCGCCGACCTCCGCGTGCTCATCTACGAGTTCGCCCCCTGGGAACCCTCCACGACGCCCTGCACGGTACAGTAATCTACTGGATCGCCTGAGGAAATAATGAAAAAAGAGTTCTGAAACAGAATTGAGCCGTTTCCCACTCGACACACACAGGACCCAGAGGTGAGGCGCCGCAGAGGATGTCGGCCGGAGCTGGGTGCGTCTCGCCGGTGACGGGAACGCTGAGCTGGGCGCAGCGCGTGCAGATCGCGCTCGACGCGGCCAAAGGGCTGGCGTACCTGCACGAGGCGGGGCTGATACACCACGACGTGCGCTCCACCAACGTGCTGCTGTTCCAGGGCTTCAGAGCTAAAATCGCCGACTACAACATGTTCAAGCAGCTGCCGGACAAAGATGTGGAGAGCAATTACTGTTTACAATTCACGCGCGCTTCACGCGGGTACTGCTCGCCGGAGTACGTGCCTCGTCACAGCTCATCTCCTGCTTGATCCATGCGTGCAACACCGGTCGCTCGGTTTCTGACAGAGGTTCATTGTTGTTGTTGTTGTCTGTGGGTTTCACAGGTTCTGCCTGACGGGTCAAGTGACTCACAAGAGCGATGTCTTCTGCTTCGGTGTCGTTCTTCTCGAGCTCCTGACAGGGAACAGGGCGGATGAGTACAACTTCAACTTGGCATGTGTAAGATTTGATCCAAAGCTCAATAGGCGGTACCCCCGTGCCGGAGCTCGGAAGGTCAGTCTCTGCCCGGCCATTACACATCACAATTGTGTTTTTTTTTCCTCTCACCGTAAGCTTTCCTTCCCGTACGGCTCCTAATCTAAGACGATACTAACCGGCGGCAATTCATTTGGTTTTCTCTGCTTGAAGCTCGCGACGATAGCGCTGCGCTGCTTGAAGCCCAAACCCACCTCCCGGCCTTCCATGGCCACCGTCGTCACAGAGATCCAAGAATGCGTGGCCAACGGTGAACGATGCAGCAGCAGTTAAGCCTGGGGCGTTCAAATTATCCGCTTCATAATGTTAAAACGAAGATCACACCACCACGGTTATCCTTGGAATCAATTCTTAGGATGCGATGTCGCTACCAATGTAACATTCTAGGCATGTCTCTTTTACAAAAAAATGTCGTAAAGTAATTACACCAATGTCATTACATTGTCACAACGTTACTAGATAGTGACACAATGATTACCTCCTCTCTGATATGTTGACATTGGGTAATTCTAATTTGAGCTGCCTAATTACGCAGAATATAGTTTCCACATGAGCAGTTAGCTAGCTACCGTTGTTAACAAGAGAACACGTTACTTCTAATGCATGACGACCAGAATAAATTAATCATGTGGGAGCCAACCCTGTAGGTTGGTTGAAGCATTTTCGAGGAAGCTTTCACAATTATTGTTCATTATCATGCATGCGGTCCTATATTCATGCAAGTCCCATACGCATCCATATTCGTCGACATGCTAGCCTTTCTGTAAAGTCGGACTGAGAAAACATGAGCCCCGCGCCACCCTTCTCCTTCCCTCCCCGGCCTCGCCATGGCTTGAGCGCCGCGTAGCCTTTGCGTGTGGGTGCGAGAACGGCGGCGGTAGGGTACTCTCTCCCCCATAGTGCTCCTCACCAGCTGTCGGGGCCTGGCGTTGCCACGGCGCGGGCGGGCCTCCCCTCGGCCTCCAGCAGTCGAATCTGGAGGCAGCGAAGGGCAGCGCTCCCATAGACTCGACGCGTGGGGTCGGCGGCGGTGCGCTATCATTGAGGTGGCGGCGGCGAAGAGCTTCGTTGAGAGCCTAGCGTGGCCCCTCAACAGCGAGATCCGAGGTTAGGTCGCCCACATCTGGTGTTCCCGGGCTGCCTTCGGCTGTCAATCGACCGGAGCGTCGTCGAGTCCGGCGTGGCGTGAAGAGGTGGTTGTGGGTGAGGTCTCTGGCAGCAGAAGTTAGGCCAGCATTGTCGAGCTACGACCAAGGATGCAGGACATTGGCCTGGCCCTGTCGTCGGTTTCGGCGATGGGACTAGCGCTAGTGGCTCTCGATGGTGGTAGCGGCTTTCACGGTGGTTGATGTCGGTGGCAGCAATAGTTTGGCGAGTTTTGGTGGTGGCGGCCGATGTGCTGAAGCAGCATTGGACATGGAGAAATCAGAACCGTGTTGGCGGTTTGGTGGACTTTTAAAAAATCGTCGCTATTTTGAGTCAAACGACTAGGTCTGCTATTCCATGTGAAGTTTCAATCGGTGAAATGAAAATATATAGCTTTTGGTTCAAAGTTCAAAGCATGAACTTGAAGAGTTGAAATGGCCGCACAAATAGAATGGTACAAAATCGCATATGTTCTACCAGTGGG